>JBBPBS010000106.1:1850191-1869837 GCA_037974835.1 Cicer judaicum | reverse complement strand
CGTGCGTAGAAAAAAGGAGGCGTAGTTAGCCCCATCTCAAAAGCGTTTGTGAGGAGCTTTTTGGTATTTAAAAACCCGAACTTCTTTCTGATCAAAACATCACCCTAAACCAAAAAAAAAAAAAAAACAAAAAGAAAAAACAAAAAGGAAAAGAAAGAAAGTTGAACTTCTTCTAACTACCTAGCGCCAAAACTACCACCGTTTACAATTTCGTACTTTTTCATTTCGTAAGTGCCTTCATCGTGATTAGAAGAAAGCAAAACCAGAGTAAAATATGTCAGATTCACAGTCTAATTCAGAGATTTTTAGTGTTCGAATTGTTACCATAGACCATTACATGGCACCGCCAATTCCATCCATTGATATCTGTTACAGCAGTTTCCATGGTATGATACTAACCCTAACTAAATTCACTCTAAATGCTCAATTGAACTCTTGAAGAACAAACGACGACGGTTTAAGCTTCGTTTTGCGTTTACAATATTCAGAACTCACTGTGCACTGATTTTCTCGTGGTTTGCTAATTTCTTTCTAAAATGCTCGATTAAACTTTAAAAAACAAACGACAACGATTTAAGCTTCATTCGGCGTTAAAAATATTTAGATTTAGTGTGCACTGATTTTCATGTGGTTTGATACTTCTTTTTTATAATAAGGTGGAAAAGTGAATGAGGTTCCAGTTATAAGAGTTTATGGTTCTACTCCAGCTGGCCAGAAAACTTGCTTGCACATACATGGAGTAAGTTTCCTTATGAAATTTGTCTGTTGTTTAAACCATTTTTTGGTTTTTAAACTGTTTGGATAGTTAATTTATACTTTTGTATTTATTTCCATCTTATTTACCACTTGGTGCTAGTGTTAGCAATTTTGTAACCATAATCAAGGTTTTAAAATGCCGTCACTATGCGCCTAAATATTCTTTTTGAAAACGGCGGTTAAATTTGTCTGATTCGGCTGCAGAGAAGTCAAAAACCTTGACATTGCGGCCAAATTTCGATAGTAGATCATGTTTAAAACCTTGGTTATAAATGCAATAATGGAGTTTTAATTCTTTGTATGATACAAGATTGATACTGTTTCATTATCTTTCATTTTTATTATGGTCAAACTTAAATTGTTCATGTTTATTGTTCTTTGTAGGCTTTACCTTATTTGTATGTGCCGTGTTCAGATATACCACTTCAACTAAACCAAGAAGGTAACCACAAGTCATATTTTATGGTCCCTGTTTTGTTCTGTATCAAGTGTTTGTTTAAATCTTTAAATTTGAATTTGCTTGATTTGACTCGTCTAATGAGCCTGGTAAATGAGTTACTTATATGTGAATGTTTTATTACGCTATTTGCAAATTAATTTCTTTGTATTACTTTCTAGACCAATTTTCATTATCTGCTTGATGTTTTTGATGGATTTAAGTTTTGTTCAGTATTCCGTATTTACATTTGAAATATACCTCAAATTTTGGTTTAATTACTCAATGTTTGGAATATTTTTTTCTTGATGTTGTACAGGTGATGCATACACCTACATGGTAGCTGCTTCTATCGAGAAAGCATTGAAGGTATCTTTGGATGAGTTAGAATGAGTTTTGCACCCTCAATTGTATGATTTTGTTTGTGTTTTAATAGATAAACTTTCTTGTATTATAGATGTGATGTCACGTTTTAAACTTTTACAGCTTAAAGGAAGGGCTGGTTCAACGAGACAACATGTTCATGGCTGCAGCCTTGTACGAGCAAGGAAATTCTATGGCTATTACTCATTTGACGAGTTGTTTGTAAAGATATACCTGTATCCAGAAGTTTTATACAATTTTTTTTATTCTTTTTGCAATATGTTTTCACATGCACAGTTGCACATCCTGCACATGCCACTTGTATGTACAAGCTACATTGAAAACGTGCTTAAATCATGGGAATACTTCTAACTAGAAAAGGGTAAGCCTTGACTGATTCTTTTAGATATCATCCTCAAGATGTCTCCCGTGCAGCAAATCTTCTCTTGGTAATATTCATACAGCTTGCAGCTTGTAACCCAGCCATTATTTTGTTATGATTACTACAAATTTAGTTGATAATTAGAAAATCTGTTTTGAAACTAGTACATCTTCATTTGATGTTATGGAGAATAAGTTTTCATCATGACATTTGCTTTTCAGGCTGGTGCTGTTTTCGACAAAATTTTACAACCTCACGAGTCACATATTCCCTTTATTCTTCAGTTTATGGTATGTACTTTCATATGATTTAGTGTAGCAAAAATTTAATATAGAGAGAGTTGGGGTAACATCTATCGTAGAGAAGATAGTAGAAACTTGGTTTAGGTGGTTTGAGCACGTGGCGAAGAAGCTTGTAGATTTTATATTAAGTAGAGTAGATTAGATGGAGGGTAGTCAAATCGTTGGATGTAGAGAAAAACTTAGAAAAACTATAAGAGAAACTGTTGAGAAAGACCTATAGATTAATAAGTTGGATTGAGATATGATATATGGCATAACATTATGGCGTTGATTGATCCATGTAGCCGACCCTACTTAATGAGATAAGACTTGATTATTGTTGTTGAAACTTATCATAGTTTATGTGTAACTAAACATGATATAATTATTTTCTGTTTAAATTAGTCATTGTTCTTTACATGACATTATAGACACCTGCATCTAGCTGCATTCAGCCACTGCATTTGTTCAATCTAATTTTATGTTTTTTTTTTCCTATTATTTCGATGATGATTGGTATTGTTCAATCTAATTTTATGGTAAAACCGTATGTTTGAACTGCATAATAGAGTCCATTTTATATAGGCTTTATGCAATAAATACAAATAAATATAGGATAATTACAATAATTACCAACATCCTAATCATATTTTCAACACTTGGGATCGGCTAAGATGGGTTTGAACTACACAACATAGTCCATTTTATATTGGCTTAATGTAATAAACACAAATAAATATAGGATAATAACAATAATTACAAACATCCTAATCATATTTTCAACAATTGGGATTGTCTTTGATGGGTTTGGAACATCCAGATACTGTCTTGAGCTTGGATGATAATTGATAAGTTTTTTGTGCATTGTGATACATTTAAGTTACCACTGTCTTATGGTTTTTTGTTCATTTTACTTTGCACTGTTTGTTAATTAAACTTCTATTAGTTGTACATGTAAGTGTCATTTTTTCTGGTAATATAAATTAATTTTGTGCCGTTTATGTTGTCTTCTTGAGTTGTGAAAACGGACTGTGTTTGTCCACCAGTGTTCTCTCATTCGATTGCCTTATTGCCTGAATGGTAGTTTTTTTAGCACATGTTTGCTTAGTTTTGTCTTGTGCTGGTAGATGAACTTTGTTTTGTTATGTTAGGTTGATTACAACTTGTATGGCATGGGTCATTTACACCTATCAAAGATGAGATTCCGCCACCCCATGCCAGATTCTATTCATAAGAAATTAGACATCAATAGCCAACACAGAAAGGTGAGTTGACTTGCATATTTTCAGATTGCATAGTCTCTCTAACTTCGTTTTATGTTTGACTATCATATTGTTACGGTTTGATAATACGTTTCCTATATTTGATATCATAATCTTTCCATTAGGCAGATCCGGGTGCTGATGGATGTTTGGAGTCAAAACTGTGGATGTCTTCCATGATCTCATCCGATTGGATGTGGTCATTCCCTAGTGAATTTGGGGCTTCATCAAATGATAAGGCTCACTGCCCTAAGCGTCAAAGCATCTGTGAGCTTGAAGGAGATACTTCTTTAGAAGGTTTTTCTAGTTTCATGGCCATACTGATACACACAAATACAAATGAGAATGCACACATATATACTTAAATTTGTAATGGTGTCTCCTGCTACTGTTATTCTTCTGGTTATGACATATCTGTTCTGCAGATATTCTTAATCAGCAGCTTAAAATGTTTTCATCTCTCTCACAATGCTCAAATGTCAACATGGTTCAGTCACTTGTACCAATATGGGAGGTAGCCTATTAATCTGTTTTTCTATTTCTATTTTACATGTTATGTTGTCAATGTCTGGGTTTTTCTAAATTAGCTGTCCTGTAATGTTTCAGGAACAGCGGAAACGAACTGGGATTCACGAGGCTACTATGCCTTCAGATCCTGGTAAACCACTATCAGAAGATGTCATGAAACTTCTCTCTGCCGGTCTTGACTTTAAGGAAAAACTTATTGAATTCTGCACTGAAGCTGAGACCACTTTATTTTGCACTCCTTTTGAGAAGGAACTCAGGTTCAAGTACAGCTATTGCTGATGGAAAATTTATTAAATCTTAACTTATATATGAAGGCTTAACAACCCTTGAAATGCTGCAGAGAAACTGACATAATAGGCTCGGCAACACCACCATCTTCATTGTGTGAAAATACCAAATTGCTTGAGGAAGGGACTGACACTAGGCTCAAACTGATGAAAATTGGAGAAATGCAATCAGCTGAAAAGATTGGAATGTTGGACATAAAGGCAATAGCTTTTTCCAGTATTTTTCTTCTATGTATAATACGACACTTTCATTTTAATTCTTACCTTATATTAACAAGAAAAATTCTTCAGGAGTAGGATATTAATTTGTAGTGTTATTTTTGGGTGTGTTTTCTTCCTATTATGCATACCTGCTTTATATGTTACTTACATAATAACAAAAATAATCAAATGCATATCTGTTTATTTCATAGACTATTCCTCTCATGCCTTCTTAAAGTATGTCTTACCATATGATCAGTTGCTCTTTATCTAGTCAGGATCCCATGAATGGCTATCTGGAAGAACTGTTCAATTTTAAACCTTTATTCTTTCTTCAAAGCTGGCATCACCTAACATCATTAATATTTTGTTGTTGCTGATTTGTAGATCTTCATTAATAAAGTAGTGTAAGTTTCAACTAGAGCTTGCTATTCTACTGGTGCACAATTTTATGTGTTGTTTACACTCCTGAATGAAAGTTGATGAATTTTTTTTTTTATCCTGGAATAGTGGTCCTTAGGTTTTTACTTAAAGATTTATGTTTTCCATATATTTATTTTTGTTTCTTTTAACTGTACCTATGGATGATATATAGTGAATTATTCAAAATCTATATAAATTTCTGGATAAATAAGAACCTGTTATAGAAATAGAAAATAATATGCCCACTTAAATATAAAGTTATTCTCATCTAAAAAATAATCCCAGAACAGTATCTACTGGACTAAATGGAGCCAAAGGGTTTAGAATTTAGATTAATCATGACACTATTCAAGCTTTGATATTCTTTTACACGGTTTGGTCTATTGAAGTTTTATCGTCCATTTCTGTATCTCCTGCTTTCTAGGATGCTGATATGGAAGCACAAAATCTTCTCAAGTGGCTTGCAACTTCTCAAGCTGCAGAGGATATAAACTCTGATGATGAACTTGCTTGTGAGACAATTTTGAGTCCCTTGCTACCTGCTGCAACAATTGATAAGATGCTGGAGAAAGCGAATATGGCTTATGAGAGTGAGTCCCAGCAGGAGTGTCAGGATATTCTAGATTCAATTGATGGTATGTTTGAGTTAGACCTACCAAAGGAAAAGCCTTATCGTTCCTTTGATCACAATTCTCCCGTTAGAGCTTCCCCAGACAGTATGATACCTCAAGTTGATGGTTCTAATGATGATGAATTCTCAAGTCCATATGCTTGTTTGGCTGGAACCTCTTCTGCAGTCGCGATAAACAGTGAACATGAAGGACCTTCTGAGTGCCATTTACTGCACAATACTGACACAAGTACAGTTACCGCAGCTAAAAAGAATAGACAATGGGGATCTTTGCCTTTCTCCATGACCGGCAAGGTTAATAACGACGGAGAGCATCCTACTTCACAAGTGACTCCTCTGTTTGAAAGTGCCGAGGATTCTGCTCTCTCCGATTACTTAACCAGAAATGAAGATAAAAATAATACTTGTATTCAAAGAAATGATGGCAAAGGCGCTTCAGATTCAAAAGAAGTACATGAATTGGTTACCTGCTCGTTACGGGACTTGATGAGGCGAAAGCGATCCCATCGAGTTGAACATGATGAACATCAATCTGGAACTGCAAAGAAGCTTATTTTGGATAGGCATGTGGGACCAAATTCACGCCTTTGGCAAAAACAACTAGATTTGGAAACAATGCAAACAGATGAAGAAGAAACAGAACTCCAGAAATATTCTGATCATAACGTGAGCAGTCACGATAATTTAATCTGTGGGAAACAGTTACATCCATCTGGCAGTGATAGTTTTTTGAATTTGCCAAAAGATGAATGTTTTGGTCAACATAAAAGGGGGTTTTTAGAAGCAAGTATTGATTCCATGGACCAATCTGTGGCTTGCAGGGAGGAAAACACTAAGGATGGAACAGCTTATGCAAAACCAGTAGCTTCTGATGCCTATACCCCAAATCACTCTTTAGACACTCAGTTGAGAACTGTTGATAATAATAAAGTCAGAGCTCCTGAGAGGTGTCAACGAACTGATTCTGCTGCTTCAGGTAGTAGACAGAACTCATTAATTGATGACGGAGTATCGGGCAAAAATAAATGCGTGGATAAAAGTTCTTGTGGTAGCATATGTTTTGTGCAGCATGATCAGATGAAGTCTTATGAGCATGCTTCTGGAAAGAGCGCTGCAAGTGACACAAGAGTATTGCTAAGTGAAAAGGTTGATAATCAGAAGCTGGAAAAAAATTTGTTGAGTGAGGCTGTTGGCTCAGAATCCATTGTTGATGACCTGAAGAATGATCACATCAAATTAACTGAAATAGCCACTTGTGATAATTCTTCAGTTGACAAGAATCTTGAAAGTAATTTGTCCTTGCCAACCTTCTCTGATACCCATTTACATTTGGATGAGGATGATGAAATGCCAGGTTTTAACTATACCTTCTTTAACCCGATTCCCCACCCCTCCTTTTTTAAAAAAAAAAATTGTCTCTATGTTATTATACATTGAAATTTGAATGGGTTTTGGATATATTTTTCAATAGATGTATTTTGGTGAATATATAATTCACTCTCATGTTTTTTTAAACAATAGAGCCTCTCTTGTGCCAAGTTATGTATTAATTAGATGTCAATCAGCCTTAATACAGAAGTTTGAAGGAAACAGAGATGATGCTTTTATGTTGTTCTAGGTGTTCATAGGTCCAATCATTTAAGAAACACTTATAGAATATCCTTTTATAGCTTGAATGTTGATTTATTTGGAATTTCTATGTTAATAATTTGATATATCTTTATAAGGATACTTTGATTGAAAAAATTTATTTTCATTGCTGGGTGGCTGCTTTTGGCATTGTTTTTTCTGGAAAACACATAGGTCTGGCATGGCATGAAAGGGGCTATATGGAAGCAGCCACCTTGGCCGTGGAAAACAGAAATAGTTTTATGAATGCAATATCTGGCAGAAAGTCCTCAGGCGAGCAAAATATTACAAACTGCTATCATTTTATTCATGGTTTCTCTCCTAGTGGTCCTGGGGACTTGTATTTTTGAATGTCCATCTCCATCATTTACACACGTTTAGATGCGTTATCACCCCAGATTCCCAATGAATTTTAGTAACTTGATTTAACCAGGAAGTAAGGCATTTTGTGAAATTCCTATACTTGATGTTATATGCCCTGTATTGACCCCCTAGGTTGTTATTTTTAGCTTGTTATGTCTTCTTGCATATTCTCTGGTCTGAACTTACTCAATGTTCGATGAAACTTCTCATGAGCTTGTATTTAATTCTTGAAGGGAATGCTCTGGATGTTTTTCTTCCTATTTCTGCAAAGAATACCCAGAAACAGATGGAATCTTGGAACAAGTGTGTTACTATTAAAACCCACAAATTCTCTGGGACAAAGGGTGTTGCTACTTACTATCAAAATGATGGCTCTCACCTATACCTATTAACGCCTAATATTTTGCCTCCTTCTGCCAGTTCTGTGCAGAGATGGCTATTTTGTGATGAGAGAGGTATCTACTAAAACATATATGCATTTCATACCTGATCAGTGATGTGTTTTTACCCATTTCATTTACTCTAGGAAATTTGCTTGAGAAAAAACTGGTCTTCATATCTGAAAGGTAGGGTAATTTTTATTTTAGAAAAATGATATAAAATTTGAATTGGTATATAAGTGATCCATTGGCAAAAATTTCTAGCAAAATGTTGGTTTTTCTTTAAGCAGCCGGTTATTATTAACAGTAAGAGATACACCCAAATGTGCAGAATAGCATTCAATATTCATGTCTTGTTCAGACACTGCTCTGCATTTTGGTAGTTAAAGTGGTTTTACAAGGGTTTTTTCTGTACAAAATAATGTAATGTAATAGAATAACACATAAAGCTAAAGATACAGAAACATCCCTACATGTCTAATGTTTATGACAAGACATTACCTGAATCTGGTTATACTAATCTTCTCTATCCGGGGCATACTCATGATCAAATGCATCAAGAACCTGATGCAGAGGACCAGGATGTACCTAAATGCACTTCTGAACATCCTCTTAGGCATACTCCTGATCAAATGCATCAAGAACCTGATGTACAGGACAAGGATGTATCTAAATGTGCTTCTGGACCTCCTCTTAGGCCTGAGCTGTATCAAGATGCTGGCACAGAAAAGAAGCTTACATGCATTAGCGAAGGACAAACGGAAAGAATAGAAGCATGCATAGATGGCTCTCAAGATATTTCTCAGATATCAGGCCCTGCTGAGAAATCAAGCTTTACACCTCTAAGTCAAGTTGGTTTTCGGGACCCTGCAAGTGTTGGCTGTGGACAGCAATTGACATTACTTAGTCTAGAGGTATTGGGCATAGTATTGTCATTATTTTTTATTTTTTTCCAGAAAATTTGTGACATTGTCTTCTAGGTTTCTTTGACGCCTTTGAGTTTTGCATATCTGGTTCAGATTTGAAGACCTCGTATTAGCTATATAACAACTTTTTCCTAGCATTTCCTTAGAATTTGATTCTTAGTATTGGGCGACTCTCTCTCTCTCTCTCTCTCACACACACACACTCACAAAGCATCAAATTCCCCATTATCAATCGTGCTCAAAAGTGATGATGTTGATAACTCAATAACTAATGGTACTGTTGATTTCTTTTTATATTAGTTATTAGCTTCTTATATTGTTGTTAGATGCTTTGTGGTGATCATGCTTCTTTTGTTATCAAATTAGTTTGCTTTAGTTATAGTTCTCCACTTCCAAAATCTTATGTATTATTTTGAATAATATTTATTTAAAACCCAAAGATACTAGTGGCTGTTACCTTCTGAGACTTGTTCTTTCTACAAATGATCAGTATCACTTTTGTGCTAGGAATTGGGGAATATATTTTGCATCTATTGCTTGTTATTAAAGAATACGTTTTTTACTTGTGTTATGTTCTTATTATATCTTAAATTTTAAATAAATTTCTTTTGTTGTCTTTTTTTAAGTTAGCATCTTTGTAGTTGCGGTATTGACGTCGGTCTGACTTGATTGCAATATTGGTAGGTTCTTGCAGAATCTAGAGGAGACCTTTTACCTGATCCCCAGTTTGATGGCATAAATATTGTAGCTCTGGGTTTTCAGAACGATGGCGATGCTATTATTGAAGTTCTAGTTCTTTTGCATAGTAAATATTTTTCTTGTCAGAGGTATGGTAGTGTCTCTTCACGTCACCATTTTCTCATTTGCTTTCTTGATTGGTTTTTTATTGGAGGAAAATTTTATCCACCAGTATAATATACACTACATATCTTACATGTTCATCTTATGTTTTCAATGTTACTATTTATGTTTATTTTTTATTTTCATTTGTACATGTTCTAACTTTTGGCACCTCTGGTGCTAATTATTAGTTTTGGGTATATTTTTAGCTTATTAAAAAATGTTTGTTCTGAATTTGTTTGCAGAAGTCTTGATGGACTATCAGGCTGCAAAGTTTTGGTCTTCAATGATGAGAAGCATTTGTTTAAAGAATTTATAAAGATTGTATCTTCATCTGACCCAGATATATTGATGGGTTGGGATATTCAAGGGAGTTCTCTTGGTTTTCTAGCAGAAAGGGCTTCACATCTTGGTTTGGGATTGCTTAATGATTTGTCTCGCACTCCATCTAATTCTTCGATTAATTCACAAGACACCAAAACTTCTGAAAAAGGTATCTTGGAAATGGACACCCCTGATACTCCTAGTTTAGATTGTTGTGTGCAAGAAACTTCAGTAATTGAGGATGAATGGGGACGAACACATGCTAGCGGAGTTCATATAGGCGGAAGAATTGTTCTTAATGTGTGGAGATTGATTCGTGGAGAAGTTAAGCTGAATTTGTATTCAGTTGAAGCTGTTGCTGAAGCTGTATTAAGGCGGAAAGTTCCTTCAATTAACCACAAGGTGCTGACAAAATGGTTTTCAAGTGGTCCAGGAAAAGCAAGATATCAGTGTATCAAATATGTTGTGGATAGAGCAAAGCTGAACCTTGAGATGATAAACCAACTTGATATGGTACAGTAGCAATATAAGTTTATTGCCAATGCTCATAATTTGTCTCCTTGTTTTGGCTATACTATAACCAGAGTCTATTCTTTAGGCTTGTTTGGGTGCATTGAAATCTCAAAACATGTTGGCACTTATTTACAAATACTTTTGAAGTTTTTCACGAGTTATTTTAAGCTTCTGTCTTTGAAGTTAATGGATGATGCAACAATAACACCAATTAAGACTTCCCCCCTAGGTGGCCATGGCTGCATAGATTAATCAACACCATAATGCTTGTGATGTATTAAATATAAATATAAACCACTTACCTCTAAATCTCTCTTTCTGGTTTGTCCTATAGGATGTTTTGGTTTCCCTCTACCTCTAACTGTTGGACTATTATGTACTTAGGTCTTCTCAGAGTAGTGATATGCTATTGTATGTTTGTGAATCGATGGCTCCGTGGATTCCTTAATTAGCTATATTGTGATGTTTTGGGGTCCAAAAGGAAGTAACATTTACATCTTTTTCTTGCTCACTGAAGTTTTTAGGCTTTTGTTATTTCTTGTATTATATTTATTTTGCAGGTGAATCGAACATCCGAACTTGCTCGTGTCTTTGGAATAGAATTTTTTTCTGTTCTCTCTCGAGGCTCCCAATACCGTGTTGAATCCATGTTTTTGAGGTTGGCCCATACACAAAACTATCTTGCTATCTCGCCTGGAAAACAACAGGTTCTCTCAAAATTCTCACATCCTCTCATCCATTTTTATCCATGGATTACTAAAATGTTTCTGATTCATTAAACCAAGCATAATAAACTTACATACCATAATATTATTCTGGATGTCTTTTCTTTTATCTAGACAACAATGAGTTGAACTACTACTCAGTATACTTGTCCTGTTGTTCACCCACCCTCCTAAGATGATTCCATGTGTGATATGAACTTTTGCAGTTTTAACAGTATCCAGTTATTTAAAATTGTATATCCCTTTATTTTATTTTTTAATTTGTTTTAGATTATGTTCTTTAACTAATTTACTTGATAAACTGGTTGCCTCTAACCCAAGGATGAAATAGATCTCAAAAGTCAAAACTAAGAAAATGATCCGAAAACAAAAGCAGCAGCCTCAATTGGGGGGATCTATAAATTTATAGTACTATGGCCATAACATGCCATGTCTACTACTATCAAATACTATACAGCGTGTTTATGGGATCTGTCATTTTCTCACTTTATTTTGATAACTCTCTTCCAGATGTGTTATTCATATATCTATGGACATTTCTTTTGTATTAACCCATTGAAACAGGTTGTATTATTAATCAAATTATCAAGTTTTTGCTTAGTCAAGCTATTTGTATTTTTTTGGGTATGGAATCTGACTTGTTTACCCTTGGTCGTGATTGTTGGGTTTTGTCATTCTGGGGCTTCTTAAGAGGCTATTTAATGTTTGTTGTCTTCACCTATACCCAAGGGCTGATCAAATCATTCTTGTCGTAGGTTGCTTCTCAACCTGCCATGGAATGCCTGCCACTAGTTATGGAACCAGAGTCAGGATTTTATTCAGACCCTGTTGTTGTACTTGACTTCCAGTCTTTATATCCTTCAATGATAATTGGATACAACCTTTGCTTTTGTACATGTCTTGGCAAAGTTGCGGCGTCAAAGACTAACACACTTGGGGTTAGTCCATTTTCACCAGAAAAGAATGTTCTGCAGGATTTAAAAGATCAAATCTTGCTCACTCCAAATGGTGTCATGTTTGTACCTTCCAAGGTGGTTCAGTCAATCTTTTCTGTTCCTATTGAGTTATCATGACTCGTGGAGAGGATGAAGTAACTTAAATCTTTAGTGTACTGTACTATCATGCAGGTTCGAAGAGGTGTACTTCCCCGCTTATTGGAAGAAATTTTATCAACTAGAATAATGGTAAAACAAGCAATGAAAAAGTTGTCTCCTTCAGAGCAAGTCCTTCAACGGGTATGGATGTGATTTTGAATTTAATGTCTTGAAGTCACACCTAGTATGTTTGTTCAGTATGATAGATACTGATAAAACAAAACAGGGAGTAAATAGGAACAAAGAGAATATGAATTCTGCACACTTTATTGATTGCCTGCGGTTATTAACCCGAACAGGGCTGTTACACAATTATAAACTGTCACACAAAAACAGAAACTGACATAAATAACCAGTCTTCTAGGAATTAGAGAGCCTAGTCTCTCCCGAACTAACCAAATGCCCAATGCCCTCCCTTTTAGCCTATATTTATAATACTGACTTCCTTCAACAGTTTCTAATTTCCTACAGCAGTTACTGCATACACAATATATTTAATAGTAATAAAGTAAATTGTCTACTAATACTACATAACTTCTGCCCAACACTAATATGATTTCTATGCTTCTTTCCAACATAAATCCTAGTGATAAGAGGCCTATACTAACATAATACTACTAGTATAATAGTAAAGAATTGGAGACCATGTCCATATGAGAATAAATTTACGGATACCCTACATAATCTATGTTCTTCTTGAAGTATCATGTTTCTCTTTTATAATATTTATTGCACATACTTACATAAAAGATAACTTTATGATGTCTTAAAAGCTCCAGAATGTTCAAAAGGATAGAAGAAATTGGGAAATTTTATGAAAATTTTCCAAGTGAATACATGCAAAATATTTTTACCTTCATGTGCTTTTGAATTATTTAATTGCATTTTCTATGCCTATATGCAATGCAGGATACAATATTTCAAATGCATGTAAATAGATTTACCAAATAGTACAATTTTCTTTTCAGATATTTAATGCAAGACAGCTTGCTTTGAAGCTCATATCAAATGTAACATATGGTTACACTGCTGCTGGATTTAGTGGCCGCATGCCTTGTGCAGAACTTGCAGACAGTATCGTTCAATGTGGACGTAGTACACTGGAAAAGGCTATATCATTTGTAAATCTACATGAAAAGTGGAATGCTAAAGTTATATATGGAGACACTGATAGGTAACGCTAACATGCACAATATCTCTAAATAGGTTAACTTACATGCTCCTGAGGTGTGTCAAAGTATACTTACCTCTCTTATTTAGAAATTAATTTTCTCCCGAACAGATGCATACAAGGAATTAAGAAAAATGTTAGAAGTTACAGGATTAACTCAATTTAGATAATAAAGTGAGTGATATCAATCCTTGATAAATAAAGCAATGGTTGATATTATGTGTACATGCATGACCAATCATAGTTGGTTACAAAATCTATCATTGATTTATTCACTTTACCAACTTTTCACTTTAGAGGAGCCAAATCTGAAGTTATGATAAAGATTTTCTGACAGGAACTCTTCCATAGCATTCTTTATAAATTGGTATATAATTCTAACATGACATTCTTAGCATCTTTATGCTCATGCGTTTTTTAAAGGTGATTCTTGCTAAGGAACTGAGTTCCTCTTTTGACCTGATTTTTTTTCCTTCTCTTTGTTATTGTTTTGTTTGTGCTTGTGAACTCTTTCCTTTCCATTACTCAATTAATTATTCTTCTATAAAAAGAAAAAGAACATACAACCTAATTATCTTAAAATAATATAAAATTATTAATAAAATCACCAAAGACATTCCACGTGAAACCCTTATTATCCTACATCATGACACTGTCACCACATGTAAAAAAGATGATTGTTAGTGATTGCATGACTACAAAATCATAGATTATGTAACAATCGAATGATGGCCACTGTTGTATCATCTTTGCAATTGTAATTATTATATCAAGTAACAAGTAATGATTACTAAAGTGACAGGAAATAAAAGGACTGATTGGTAAAGTGAGTATTTATTGCAGCATGTTTGTCCTCCTTAAAGGACGTACTGTCAAAGAGTCCTTCCAAATTGGGAATGAGATTGCTTCTGCTGTCACTGCCATGAATCCTAGTCCTGTCACCTTGAAGATGGAGAAAGTGTATCAGCCATGTTTCCTCATTACTAAAAAGCGATATGTTGGATACAGTTATGAAAGCCCCGATCAAATTGAACCTGTTTTTGATGCCAAAGGTATTGAAACAGTACGCAGGGACACATGTGGTGCAGTTGCAAAGATAATGGAGCAATCTTTGAGGCTCTTTTTTGAGCACAAGAGTTTATTAGAGGTATACATGCTTGCATATTACATATTTCCTGTATACATCACATTACATAAGCTAATGTGTGTTTTGCTACTGTTCGAATATTTCCCTGATTTACTTTTCTTTATCTTGTGGATATATTTCTGATTGTAATCGTATTATTACTGTGGGACCGAGGGTAGGTCTCTCAAGTAATTCAGATCAATTTTTTCTCTACTTTCAAATTGGTATTAGAACTCACATCCTGTGGGACTGATTGAAAAGATTCAGAAAGTCCCAAAGCTAGGCCCATGGATATCTTATATATATACATATACCAAGCTTGATGCATATGATATATAGGCACCATCTTGAGGGGAGTGTTGAGATATTTCCTTGATTTACTCTCCTTTATCTTGCGAACATATTTCTGATTTTAAATTAGTTAATTATATATATATATATTGGTTATTGTTCTCATCCCTATAATTAAGGGGTCTTGATTGTAATCATGTTATTATAAATAGACAAAATGCTTAGCGTTGATCTCTCAAGCAAATTAGATCAAATCCTTCTATACTTTCAATTGTACTTTCAATTGATACATTGAAAATGAGAAGGTAAATAATTGAGGAGGGGTTTGGTAGAAAGGTTTTGATGTTTATTTGTCATTGCTTGAAGGAGGATGGAAATACATTTTCAGTTCAATTGCATACTACAAGTTAGAAGTGGCCAAAAATTTGTTTGGTGGAGTTTGGATTTGTTGCATTTCATTTGAAGTTGTTCCACATTTTTTTCTTGTGTTTAGTGTGAATCTGGTGCATTTCATTATCACATATTTGTCCCTACTACACTTTCTGCATAATTGATTACTCGGAAGATGTTGTATTCCTGCATCCTCATTAAGTGAAAATCCAATCTAATAATTGATTACTCGGAAGATGTTGTATTCCTGCATCCTCATTAAGTGAAAATCCAATCTAATGAATCCTCTGCTCCAATTTTCCCTTTTTTTATTTCCCTCCTTGGTCAAGCAATTTTTTGCAAGGAAGAAAAAATACAATGAAACAACACATTCTCAACTGCATATTCTGGATACTTCATCAGATAAACTAAATTATTGGTTGAACTTGAATTCATGTTTATTGCTTTTTATTTGCTGCATGCAGGTGAAGACTTATCTGCAACGTCAGTGGAAGAGGATTCTTTCAGGCAGAATCTCCCTTAAGGATTTTATCTTTGCAAAAGAGGTTCGCTTGGGTACCTATAGTGCAAGGATCTCATCTCTTCCTCCTGCTGCAATTGTGGCAACTAAGGCAATGAGGGTTGATCGTAGGGCTGAACCACGTTATGCAGAGAGAATACCTTATGTTGTAATCCATGGAGAACCTGGAGCTCGCCTGGTTGATATGGTTGTTGATCCGTTAGAAGTTTTGGCAATTGATTCTCCATTCAGAATAAATGATTTATATTACATTAATAAACAAATAATACCGGCTTTACAGCGAGTATTTGGGCTTGTTGGTGCCGACCTGAACCAATGGTTTGCAGAGATGCCTCGTTCTATAAGGGAAGCTTCTGTAAAGCATGCATTCACCTCAAACTTCCATCGAACCAGAATTGACTATTACTATCTCTCAAAACATTGTGTACTCTGTGGTGGGTTGGTCAAAGCATCAGCCCGTTTATGTAATCAATGTTCTGAAAATGAGGCGGCTGCTGCGACAGCGGTGATTAGTAAGACTTCGAAGTTAGAGCAAGAGATGCAACATCTTGTATCTGTAAGTATATTTGTATGTTTTTCATCGAATGTAATAATTATCTTATGCTTCTTCCCGTATACATGCAACATAGGTATGCAGTTAGTTTGTAATCAATATAAAATTAATTTACACTAATAGGTGTATATCATTATACTCTTTTGTTACGGATTTAAAGGATGCACTGTCAGTATACACCAATTTTACACAGACACCCAATCAATTCACTATTTTGCCCCATCACTCCACTTTTGCAACTGAATTTTCAAATTAATGGTATGACAGAAAAAGAGTTTTTATTTGATGTCATTGTAAAACTAATTAACACCAAAAGTGTATACTCACTGTAATCTTTTGTAACTTTGCTACCTCAGATCAGGTTTAATGAAAGTTTCTGTTATATCAATTATCTACCAAGTTCGTTTCCATAATAAACCCCTTAGATTTGTTGCTTTGTGATGTTCTCTTTTGTTGATGGTTTTCCCCCTCTTGCAGATATGTCACCACTGTGGAGGCGGGGATAGACTTCTCGAAAGTGGTGTGAAATGCACGTCCATTTCATGCTTGGTGTTCTATGAGAGGCGGAAAGTTCAAAAAGAGCTACTAGCTGCCACCCATGTTGCTGCAGATAAAGGCTTCTATCCAAGATGCATGGTAGAATGGTTTTAAAAGCATGTCTTCCTGGTTAGTAAAATATTTTGGGAATTGTTAAATGTACCGTAACAAATGGTATTTTACCTCTGATTTTCCAGTTTGAAAAAAAATACCCTTACTTATTTTCTTATTTTCTTCTCCATCACACTCCTATCTTTCCGATTTTCACTTACCATATACAAGATATATATTGTAAACGGTGTGTACCATAAATTTGAAGTTTACGGTATATATTTTGTACACTGCAAACTTAACATTTATGGTTTCTATTTTTTAACAAAGGGTATACTTTTTCAAAATATACAGGGATACACTTCCAATTGTTGGGTTAAAGTTAATAATTCCCAATATTTTTTGTTCAAAAATGGTAAAAATATCGTAGTTTTTGTATATTCGAAGCCCTACGATTAGGCTAGTGGAAATAGGTTTGGATACATGATGTTCCAAAAGTCCAAACTCATTTTCACCATTGTAAACAATAATCTATACATTCAGTTATGTGATTATCAATTATCCAAGTGTAATGCTAAGTAAGACTAGAACAATTTCTTTTTTACAATTTTCTTCCATCAATGTATAAAGGGTGTACATTTCGTGCATTTCATGTGAGAAACATTGGATTATGCAAGCAACATTACTTTTCACTATTCTTGTCAAAAAAACATAACTTCATCTTTCTTCAAATTTACATTGTCCATTATGATCCAAGTTTTTTCATATTTGTCAAAGTTCATATCAACAAAAAATGTTATTTTCTTTCTTTCACCCTTTTAAAAGGTATGATAATAAATTATTTATATTTGTCAAAGTTCATATCAATAAAAAATGTTATTTTCTTTCTTTCACCGTTTTAAAAGGTATGATAATAAATTATTTTTAAATTTCTCACGCACTCTAATCTTTAGAGGTAGTATGGGTGAAATGAATTTCAATTGTTTAGATAGAGTAAGTTTATCTATCTAAATTTCATAATTCTCCCAATTGTTGCATGTAGTAACATCCACACTTGAAAAGGAAATTGGCACAAAAACTCTTGTTGTTTGGTTGATTATAAATAAATGGATGTGGAAAATAAAAGAAAATGGTGGGATGATTACACTAGTGAGATTTGATCATTTTTCTCCGTAAAATTGTTTTCTTAACTTTTGGATAAGATGTTATATGTTTCTTTGGATTTAACAAATGCTTTCAATTTTAGATGCAACCTTTTTTCATTAAATTTAACCTTGAAAATGCAATAACTAAAACATTTTAATTTAACCAACTAGTTTTTAAGATTAAAGGATATGAACTAAATGATTTAACAACTGTATAATTATTTTGTCATTTTCTCTATTCCATGAAACTATACAACATGAAATTCATTATTTATTCATGTTGTCCCTTTTGACAAAAAAAAATGTTGGAATCATCTTCATTTAATGTATATATCACAAAATCTAGACTGATGGAATAAAATCATATTATGTATAATAACTTTTTATTTTATTGAAGAAGGATAAAATCATCTTCATTTCAATAATCATATTTTATTAACAAAAGTCCTCTTCAGTTCTTAATACAATCTATATATATTTAAAAAATATTTTCGATGTCACCTCATTATATTTTGCCACTTCAACATATTTCATCCACATGAACTAAAAAGCTGATGTGTACCTCTTAATCTTGAGAGTATGTCCTCTTCCTTTACTAACTTCTTTAATATCTTTAATCCATATTTCTCCTCTTCCTTCCATAATTTCTGTAATACCTCTAAAATCTATTTGATAATAAATTTATAAATTATAAAATTATTTAATAATTATTTTATAATTATTTATAATAAATTTATAATTTAAAAATTATTTTATAATTTGATAATAATTTATAATTTATATTATTATCAAATTATTTTATAAGCTATTTTATAATAAATTTATAAATTATTTTATAATATTGTTAGTCATTTACCAATACTAATAATTTATATTATTAGTTATTAAATTTAATGGGAAAAAATTACCTAATCACTCGTAAATATCGATATAAATGTTATTTATCTAATCTTTATTTTATTAACAATTTTATTATTCAACTTATGGTGAGTAATGATTTTATACATTAAAAATTAAATCTATTATATATATTTAAAACAAACTTTCAATGTCACCTCATTATATTTTACCACTTCAACATATTTCATCCATATCAACCAAAAATCTGATGTATACCTTTCAATCTTGAGAATATGTCTTATTCCTTCACTAACCTCTTTAATCTCTTTAATCCATATTTCTCCTCTTCCTTCCACAATTTCTTTAATAACTATAAAATCTATTTGATAATAAATTTATAAATTATAAAATTATTTTACAATTATTTATAATAAATTTATAGTTTATAAATTATTTTATAATTTGATAATAATTTATATTATTATCAAATTATTTTATAAGTTATTTTATAATAAATTTATAAATTATTTTATAATATTGTTAGTCATTTACTAATACTAATAATTTATATTATTAGTTATTAAATTCAATGGAAAAAATCACCTAATCACTCATAAATATCGACATAAATGTTATTTATCTAATCTTTCTTTTATTAACAATTATATTATTCAACTT
>JBBPBS010000106.1:1835835-1850017 GCA_037974835.1 Cicer judaicum | reverse complement strand
TATATATTTAAAATCGACTCTTGATTCCACCACAACTTATTTTTTTTACAAACTTTTAATAAAATATATTTAATAATTTTTTTTTTACAACAACTTCTGATAGCGCAATTAAAACATCATACTAATAAAATAAATAAATTTAGACTACGCTATGATATAATTCAACATTAACATTTTTTTTAAATAAAAAATATTAAATAGTCAATAATATTTATAAATCTATACGTCTTATTTTTGAGTTTATATTTTATTTCGTCAAATAAATATAAGTACTATTATATGTTGAAAAATAAATTAACAATCAAAGTACAATGAGTCAAACAATTATCATATATAATAAATTATCGTACGAAATATTTTAAAATTTAAATTAGATAATTATAATAAATATAATTTTCTCTCATTTTAATTTTCTTAATCATATTCAATTATTACAAATTAATAAAATAATATTATAAAATAATTATATTTATAATATATAAAATATTATTTATAAATTTATAAAATTAATTAATTAATATCTACGCAAACCATCTAAATGGTGTTAATTTTCAACTAAAATAACTTTTTCTTTAGCAAAATAATTTAACACGCTGTTAATTAACTTTGTAAAAAAATTGCATTTGCATGAATTGTAAAAATAAAATAAAATAAAATAAAATTGCATGAAGGTATAGAGTGAAGGCTTAGCATTGTATAACATAATAAGTAGGGTTTAAGCTTTTCCGGTACTCCGTCTCCGATGGAAGTTTGAACTCTGCACCGATGCGATAACTCTTCCGCTATAAACGACAATGGCGTACGGTCGTTTATCTCTTCTTCTCACCAAACGCCGCTTCTCTCTTTATTCCTTAAACCCTAAAACCCCATTCTTACTCTCCCACTTTTTCTCGACCTCCCAAAACCCAAACCCTAAACCTTCTTCTCTTTCCGCTCGTCTCAGCTTCGTCTTTGATCAAATCGATGCCATCGAGAAACAACGTTCTCAAAAACACGAAACTCTTCAACGCATTCGAGCTTGGCGTGATTCCAAAAACACTCAAAACGATACTCCCGAACCCGTTTCAGAACCAACAACACCATCTGAGTCACATGAAGAGATTAATACTAACAGTAACTCTGTGGAATTGGTGAAGAAAGAGGTGGAGTTTGTTCATCCTTGGCCGGAATGGATTCAATTGATGGAGAGATTGGTGCATCAGAATTACTTTGATCATAGGAGGAAGGATGAGGATAAAATGGTGCAGGACTTAGGGTTTGATCCACCTGAGATTGTAGACGATGAAGGGTTCGATTTCACAAAGGATTTCAAGAGCGTTCATGCTGCTTGTCTCAATTTTGGAAAGGACCGTTTTGACTTGTTGAGGTTTGTGCGTTTTGCCTAAGTTGAATTCATTTTGGTTGGTTTTTTTTTATTAAGGGCATGTTTAGATTGAATTATTTGAGTTTATCTACTGGTATAAGCACTTGTCAGACTCTGTGAAAGAGCTTCTGAATTATTTGCTTTTTTGATTGATTTCAGGTCATTGTCGAAGCAGGATATTCAAATTTTGGTTGGTTTTGGATGCCCCAATTGGGACAGAAAAGTGGTTTTCTCCGGTAAATTGTTAAGGAAGTATGTCCACCTTGATGAAGGAGATGTAAGTGTAACACGTCGTTTGGTGCTTCTTGATTCATTGTTATTTTGGTTGTGAAAATTTATTTGTCTATGTTTTTAATTTCATCTTTGTGCATTGGATACATTACAAGTAATGAATGGGAATTTTGTTTGAGATGATGGAGGGGGTAGGCTTTGAATCGTATCTCTACTATTGTACTGAGAAGATATTTAGATTAGTATTTAAGTGTCTGCGTTTATGGTTGGTGGCAAACAACCTGAGATCTATTTGATTGTTCTGTCATCCTTTTATTTGTTCACTTACTCACATGTGTCACATTTCTCTTTTTTCTAACTCCCTATTGTCATCTTTCTCTGATTTGGTCTCAGACTTTAATCCAAAGCATATTTGTCATTGTTGTGTTTATATTCTATACATTTATGATACAAAAAATTCATTCATATCAGGTCTGTAGTTCCTGCAGCTTGAGAAACAATTGTGACAACGCATATCTGCTTACAAACAAAGAGGATGAAGCACGAACTATCGATATCATGCGAATGCTGCTGACATTTGGGTTTGATCCTATTAATGGATCAGTCACTAATAAGCCACTTCTGAAGCAGAAGTCTATCAAAGCAGTGGTTCGTAAAATGCTTCATGAAGTTGTCAAATTGAGTTCAGTTCCTATTGATCCAAATCTCCCTCCTCCAGTGATAAAAAAGCCTCCACCAAAGGTGAAACAGACTCCTCCTACTCCAAAAAGACGTGTTGGACGAGATGATGTTGAGATGAAAAGGGGGGACTGGCTATGTCCTAAGTATGTCCTTAGAATCTCTGTGATTTACTTGCAATAATAAATTAAAAAGTTAGTTTTACCACCTGGGGGGCATGTCTCATTTATTTGTGAACTTTCTGCTAGCCACCTCTTTTTACCAATTTATTATGCTTGCTACTCCATGTGACCAGGTGAACTTTTTTTGACAGAGAACTGATAGGCATCTTTGTTTGATAACATCTGTTATTTCTTCTCCTTTTGGTAATTGATGATATAATACTAGGCTACATAACAAATTGGTTATGAATAAGTTGCTTTGAATAACATGAGCTATATAATAATTTACTTGTTCTGTTTTTAACTGAAGATGCTGAATACTTCCCAGGTGTGATTTCATGAATTTTGCAAAGAATAATGTTTGCTTACAGTGTGATGCCAAGCGTCCAAAGAGACAGTTGCTTCCAGGAGAATGGGAATGTACCGAGTAAGTTTAAGTCCATTAAATGTTATGCAGTTGCATTTATCTGTCAACCCCCTCCCCTCACACAGATATGATAACTAATTATGTTCACCAAAGATTGTGAGATTTTTCTATACATGTTGAGCTTGACATATTTATTCTTTATCTGGCAGGTGCAACTTCTTGAATTACAGGAGGAACGTGGTATGTTTTCACTGTGAGTGCAAACGCCCAACTGATGAATTCCTGGAGAATAAATTTCAAGATAAAAAATACGGTTCTGGGCCTAAGTTAGATAAGATGGGCAGTAGGCAAGAGGTTTCCAATGCCTGGAATTTTGACTTTGATGACAATGAATCAGATGGTGCAGATGTTGCTGCTTTTGAGTATGCAGATTCTCATGGTATAGACAAGGACTTTCCTTCAGATAACGGTGGTCAGCATGCGGGGTGGGAAGATGATTTTGAGAAGAACAGTAGAGTACAACGGTCCCGTGATGAAGAATATGCTAATTCTAGTCCTTCTAGACCTAGAACAGGGTTTGATGATTTTGACGATGAGGATGACGTTGATAGTTACGAGTTAGAAACTGAAAGTGGAACTAGTAGTGCAAGAATGGAAGCAACAAAAATTAAATTTTCGGAAACAGAAGACTCATTGGAGTGGGAAGATTCTGAAGACATTGATAACAAAATGCACGCACGCCATAAAACAGTTTCTGGAAGAACTATGGAAACCCGTTCAGTTCGCAAGAATACATCTTTCTCTCGATCCAAGGATGATGAACCTGATTTTGATTCAGATGAACAGCGGTCTATTCTTTCCAATTTCAAATCTAGCCATTTTTCTGCTGCTGACCAGAAAAGGAAAGGCAGAGGTCCAACCAAGAAATTAAGCTTTGGTTCTGAATCTGATGAAGATGTTGGTGTTGGCTTATACTCTGACGACGATGATGACTTAAATGAGGCATATTCATCCAGACAAAATAGAGGGAGTAGACATGATTCTGGGAGAAGGAACTTCACTAGAGATGGGAAGTCTGGTGGTGGTTACAAAGCAAATAGATTCAGTGATGATTTTGATGACTCACCCCGACAGTCTTATAGGAATGATAGAGGGTCTCAAGGAATTAATCGTGATAGGAAGAGGTTTGAAGATTTTGATGGATCGTCCCGGAAATCTTATGGTAATGGCAGAGGGTCTCAGGGAAGTAATCGTGATCGGAAGGGATTTGAAGATTTTCATGGACCATCCCGGAAATCTTATGGTAATGGTAGAGAATCTCTGGGAGGTAACCGTGATCGGAAGAGATTTGAAGATTTTGATGGATCATCCCGGAAATCTTATGGTAATGGAAGAGGGTCACAACGAAATGACCAAATACGATCCCCGCGGCAGTCTTATGGGAATGATAGAGGGTCCCGAGGAAGTGACCGGAGTTATGACAGGGAAAATGGCAGAGGACATAAATATAGTATGGATGAGAAGAGTGATGGTGACTTTAGAAACAGTAGGCGTGTGATTGAAAGATAGCCCTATAGGCTATAGCTCCATATGAACACATTTTTGTCAATCGGTTGGTTGTTGCACATAACTACAAGCCTCTAAAGGTCTGTTTTTTTCTGGGATTTGCTGTTGAACTTACCTGTACACCAAGTCAATTGAAAAAAGATGGAAGGTCTTGGGAGTTGGCTAGAAGTAGTGTTCAGTACCAAGGTTATGTCTGCTTATGTTATCAATCAGTAAAGTTAACCTGCCATATGAGCGGTTGTGCCCTGCCAAAATGGAATCGTCTAATATATTGGTCGTGAATACTGAATAATCATATTTCTCTCGTTTAACCAAACAGTGTTGTAATTCGTGTCATGCACAGTATATTTTTGCTTCTGAATTATTTTATTGAAAATTATACATCATAATTTTTGAAAAGAAAATGATTTGGATCATCTAATGTTGAAATTTCAACACTAGAGAGTTATGTTCCAGAATTCACCGATCAAATTCATTGGATCTTACGATTTGAAAAATATGCAATTGGATTTTAAGGGTGAGATTACTGACTTAGGATTTACTCACATTTTTTAACTTCACTTACATGGTGAAATAAGTACTCAATCTCTTAAGAACATTCTTTCACATGTGTTTTTCTAAAAATATAGGATACAAAATTAAAATTTTCTTATCTGAAATGTAATTGATTGTGTTCTATTAAAATTATATCGGTTTCTTTTATTTCTATTCTATTTTAAATATGATAAGTTAATTAACCATGTGTCAAGTCGACCTAAAGTCTAAACCAGTAAAGTCCCCTTAAAATATTATTGTTTTTCTTATACTTTATGTTTAAGATAAAAAATAAAAAAATAAAAAAATTATATGCACTAAAGAAAAGACCTTACAAATATATAAGATATGCCAATTAATATAATTAAAATATTTTGTTATTACTAACATTAAAAAGGTTCCTATTTTTTGTCATCAAGATATTACTTAGAGTTCATTTTAAGCTTCAAAATGTGTTGAGTCCAACCCTGCCACATGTTTGAAGTGGAAACAAGAGTTGTGTTATATTGACCTAAATTTTGTGATAAATTTTGACAACAATTTGAATATAATTATGTTTATCATATATAAAGGTAAAGAGAATTAGTGTTCATTGAACACATTTAACGTAGTTAATTATAATTTTTAAATGTGTATTTGAACATCTATAATGTATATTGAAACATAAATTAGATAGTTTATGATATTATGTATATTTAAACATCTTAATGATTAATGGATTATGACATTATTATATTCATTAATTATCAATTGAATGAAATGTATTATGTCAAAGTATTGTTTCTATACAAATAAATCATACCTTTTAATTCATCATTTATTTAATTTTTAAATTATAAGTAGTAGACATCAAAATATTTTTAAATGATTAAAAAAAATATTTAATAGTAATTCATATTTAAATGAAAATTATAATAATTTTATTTTTTTTTAATCTTAGAAAAAATGATAAATTTCATCATAATTAACTCACAACTTTGAGATCTCATATTCAAACTAAAAATAAAATGTACAACCTAATTATATTGATATTTGTCAATTAAATTAGAGTTTGACGCTGTTATTATTATTATTATTATTATTATTATTATTATTATTATTATCCTCTAAAAAAACATACAGCTTTATAAATAAAGTTTTGGAAATCAAATTTTGTTATTTTTTTCAATTTCAATAATCATGACATTTATATATCCGAACTTTAACTTTCCGATATACACTGAACTTCGTATTTACCTTTTACGATTTTTGTATGCCGTAAACTTCAAGTTTAAAGTTTATTGTGTATATATTTCCAAAAATTCTTGAAGGAATGAAGGAACAATTTCGTCATTCCATGGTACACTATCAGGTGTAGGAGTATGATTAAGGATTATTTTTGGTAAATTTGGTAGAATGATCAATATATAATAATAAAGTCATAATCATCGGACAAAATAAACCTTAAATTACAAGGATACAACCAGCCAACGGCATTCGTGCTGCTGCATATGGCTAAATATTTCATCTTTTCCTAGTCCATTTTTATTAACTTTTTTTTTTTAGATTCTCCTTGAATTCTGTTAGCACTGGACACAGACATTACAGATGTGCCGGCACAAAGGAGAAAAATGATCCTCAATTTACAGAATTTTCTCTCAAATTTCTAACCTAAAAAAAGCATTTGGGCAAACAGCAAAAGATGTCCACCCAATCAAAGACTATGAGAAATAGAATTTATAGAAAACAAGAGCGAACAGAATAGTTCAGTTCCCTTCCAGTGCTGATTGATACTAACACTGCTATTCCCTTCATATAAATAAGATCACCAATATATCCCTCCCAACTAGCCCAATAAGAATCTGAACACATCACTTAATGAAATAATCCCTTCCACACGCTTGCTACCAGCCTCCACGATCACAAGTCTCCTAACCCCTGCAAAGTGCAGAAAACCAGTGAACAAGGGAACTACACTCTTTCCCTTTTAAGAGAGCTATTTTATTTTGACACAAATTTCGACAACAATTTGTATGGTTAACGCAATTCATATATGTGGTTTCTTTTGTTGTCAAATATGTGGTTTCTTATATTTTGACAGTCAAAATATAATTTCTCTTAAGAAAGGGGAGGGAGCTTATGCTTATTTGTTAGTAAACAGATTAATACCAGGACTAGCCAACCGCTCCATCACTTTGTGCAACGAATCAGACCTCAAACACATATGACATCTGTGGCCATTGTAGAGCCCATACGGAGAATTTGCATCTTGTCCCAAAAGTAATGCCTACAACCGTGAAGTGTAAGTATTTAGATTCATTTTTCGTTGAAGAACAGCCAAAAAGATCTACTAAAATTTAAATCTCAAAAGTCGTCACATCGTAGGTACCTGATGAATACTAATTTCGTCCAGAGATATTCGAGCATATGCTTTATCTTTAGCCAATGCAGTAATATCACTGCGAAGAAAATAATTGGCGTGTATCATATATGGTCTAGGAAACATGTCAAAATTATAATTTATAAATATAAGAATCACACACACAAGGACAAAAGGGGGAGGAAAAAACACTACCTTCTTGAATATATGTCAAGCAACGAATCATTATCATCCACAATTGGTATTGAGCTAACTTTAGCTGCAAAGAGAAGGCGTATTCACATAGGATACCAAAAGCTAGAATAAAAAAAACAGATGGAAAGTACTGTGATTTTAGCAAAATTGTCATCACTAAAAACTAAATCATGAGCTAGAAACGTTTTCTATTCCTTTAATTAATGGATATCATTTTTTTTATATTACAAAAAGTCTTTGAAAGAATCCCCTGGCACCCCTTCATGAAAAAATTATAGACAAAAAGGACATACATAAATCAGCAAAAACCAGAAAGAAAAAAAACCTAGATAACTTTAAAACATAAGAATGATCACCTTGAACAAACATCGACAGGGCAGCACCAAGAGAAGCATTTGGCCTTAGCATTGCAAGTGGCTGTCCATTTGGATCCCCAACTTTAGGCACCCACGTACCCAAAGGTATTGAACCAATCGGAAGTTGAAGAATGGGCAAGGAGCCAGCAGAGTGCTTAAAATGCCTGCATATACCTGAAAATTTATTCCAAGCATCAGTTCCAACTTCCAAACCATTTATCTATAGCCAATAGACCTAGAAGCTTACATTTTAGAATTCCTGATAGGGAAGCAAGATGAAGCAGCTGGGGAAATGAACCATCCTCCGAAGAAGAATGAATGATAGGAACCGTTGACACATTGTTTTGTAAAACCTTTAAAGCCACGTCTTTTAGGCATTCATGGGGCCCAGCCTGAAGATCAAAAACAAATAAAAAGTATTACAACAGATTCAAGGGTTTAACTCCAGTCCTTTAAACATCATTAGAATTAAGTACGCTAAAATGCATTTTCTTCAACATTTAATGTTAAACCATCATTTATATAAATGCAAAAGCTCTCTCAAAAATAAGATGACACAAAATGATAAATATTGTAGAGAGAAGAGGAATAATGAATAACTGAGAGAAGGAATGGAGTAGAAGTGTGACGTTACTGATAGGACAAAACCACATGGAAAGGTGCTGCTAAAAGATTATAGACAGATATAGGAGGGTGTTGGTAACTGGGTGAAATTGGGTGAACTGACTCATACATGAAAATTTTATCACAGTCGTCAGGAGCACTTACATGAACAAAACAATGAGAACTTGATACCGCATTATTATCAAGTGTCCTGTGTAGCTTCAATTTTCCCTCTTTCCAGGCTGCTATAGTGTGAGTCTCAAGTTGTTCTTCAGTCAAATTTGATCCATGATTCCTCAACTGAAATTATCCGTTACAAACAATTGAATTAACAGAAACATCATGCACTCAACTAGAAGAGTAGACTATGAATCATAGATACTAAAGGGTAGCAATGAACAACCATAATGGCAGTTATGTTCACAAACATATAGACAAACCATAAATATCTACAATGGAAGAACTAGAAGACATTTAGCCCAAAGACAAGAGCACCCAAGTGGTTTCGCAATGCTAGTCTTTTTAAGTCTTTTTCCCATGTATACTTCCCCCAGTCATTATTATAAGCAAAAAAAACTATTTTCACAATTATTAAGAAATTTAGGTAAGAGCGATTCATTTTCTAGATTTCATGTAAAGCACAACTCAAATTTACTAAACTGTTTTTTTTTATGTCAAACAGTCAACTATCCACATTAAATATTGTTAATTAAATGATGGTATATTATAAATAATAGCATTAAATGGTTCAAAAGTAGTTAACTTTTATTTATAATAATGACCAATATTTGAGACTTTTTTTTCTTATAATGGTGACCAGAGGAAGTATATTTTTGTATAAGCTGAAACAATCTTATATCAGCTCCACAAATGATTTATCTATTATTAGCCTAAAATAAGGATAACATGATTCTCGTTAAAATTTTGATGTGATTTATTACCCATTAAATTTTATTAACTACCATTTAACCAGCTGTTAAATCACACAAACTGTCAACCCTATAAAAATTAGAGTTTGTAGGGTGGCTTTTACCAAAAATTGGCACAGAAGGGTTGCATAATGGTTTTATTACCCACAAACCTCTTTCAATATGAGAATGAAGTCCATTGCACTGAGCACCCCAACAAACCGACTCTTGCAAAAATCCCATAGAGGGGCCACAGACACATCCTGAAAGCAGATCACATTAAATTATATTATATATATATAAGGTACAATTAAGCCATACAGATGGACATTCAATCCATGGGCATGGGTGTGTGCATCTGCTCTGATGCAGAGAGAAAAAATATATTTAAAATAAGAGGAAAATACCTGCTCATGCAGAACATGGAATGCTTGCTTAACTGGTAAATTTATATCCAATGCAATGACCTGCAATGCAATTATAATATAACAAACAATAACGAGCCAGCATAAAATAAGCTTCAAATTATTGTTGAATGGGGAAGTGAAAAAAATAGCGAAAGAAAAAGTATTCAAACCTTCCCAGACTCAGGAAGCAATTCATATGCAGTATGTGTAGACAGGAATACAGATGTACGGTGGCGAGAAACCTCCAGATCAGACTCCGACATCCTTGGATTAGCTTCCTGGTAAAGTTTCTCAAGTTGAGCATCTTCTATTGTGCAGCATATAGTTTAAGATTACAAGGAAGAATAGACTTACTGGCACTGCATGCCCAAAGACATCATTATCAACCTCCATGTGGGACCTACTGGGTGTTTCAGCACTTAAGATGGAAGGTAAAATATCTGGTTCTCTCACTAAATAAATAGTATTTACTACTCCATAGTTCCCACTTACAAATGGCTGCTGCTCATCATGCCGCCACTCGCCATCCACGTTAAATTTGTACTGCATATAATTCGGAAACAATATTCTCCTCATCAGTAAGACTTCCCAGAATATTATATACTATGCCAAACAGGTGGATTATATTATACATACCAACATTACATAAATGAAAGCACATGAAAGTAAAATACTACTAAGACAAACAAAATGTCAAATACTATCTACTAATTAATGAAGAAATGATGGAACATCTTATTCAAAGCTAATATAAATATATCTAGACATGCCAAAATGTGAGCATAATATAAAAGGTCTATTTAATTAATGTTTGTTGCATGATACTCAATATATGACCCAACCTGCTGAATGTCCTAAAAATTAGATTTTAAGCAATAAGGAAATCAGTTCCCAAAAAAAAGATAGGATACAAACCAACAAATGATAGTTGAGTTATATGACACAACAAAAGTATAGTTTACGAAAAGGTGCTGATTGATAGAAGATAGTCTGATTGCCAATCTAGGTTGTAATATGCTTATACTTGATGAATTACATAATATCATCAAATATACCATTAGCGTAAAATCCTAGCCTTACCAATCTAGGTGACCATTCTGATTTTGAAGAAACATGCTTGTTTACACGACTTCCTCCATAATCAGAATAGACACAAATCACCCTAATGTTTTCACATCTCAAATTCAACCATTAACATTTACTTGTTCACTCCTTCCCATAACTCCAAAGGGGGAAAGTCTGCTCTTGTGCCATCCACACAGGCCACCCCAATTTTACCAAACAACTAGTGATACAAACTCTATGGAAGTTGGAAATTATCACAAAGTTCCATTTTTGTTTCTGAAAATTCTAAACTAAAATCTCAATTCAGACCTAACGGTTAATCAGCCACACACAAGTAAACAACATAAGAAGAAAAAAAAAACTAATCATAGTAACTAGTAACATTATTTATTCCCAAGTTAACCAAATTCATAAAAGCCAGAAAAACAACCTGATGATATCCCGGCATCAAGCTGCAAATAACCTGAAACACAGAAGGACATCCTTCCATCGGAGACATAGGTATATGTTCTGACCATCTGTCCACATACACAAAATTAATACCAGCAAATTAAATCGAATTCTTGCATCAATAAACAAATAACAAAAATAAATTAAAAAACGCAATGCAATATATCATATAATCAATTAATCAATCAATGTCAAAATTGTATAACAAACAAAGAAGTTAAGAACAGCAACTACCGTGATAATAATAATGAATAGGATACCTCGTGAAAGAACCACTGAGAAACACTCTTCTTCCTCCATAAGGCCAAACAAAACGCTTCGGAATCAAAATAGGTCCTGAACCTCCGCCACTTCCTTCATATCCCCTATCTGCTACCGAAGCATACATTTTTCACACAGAAAAATTCAATAACCACGAATCTCAAATCTCAACAACAATCACAACAAAGCCTCTGCCACCGGAATCGTCGACGTCGACGGCGGAACAGAGGAGAGGACACAATCCCCTCCTCCTCAATACTCAGACATACAGTGCACCTTGACAATAAACACTGCCATCAAGCCACTGATTCTTAAATCGGAAACTTGTGATCGATAATTCAGTACCTAAAAATTCAACGAACGAAATTGACGTCAGGCGAAAAATTAAAAAATAAAATAATAATAATAATAATAATAATAATAATGCAGTGTTGAGTTTTGAGAGGAGAGTACAATGAATTGGAGTGAAATCGATGAGGAATTGGCATTACAGGGCGAAATCGGAGTCGAGAGTAGAAGGAAAAGGGGATTTAGGTCAAATTAAGAGAGAGAATAAAATTAAAGAGAAGAATGATGATACAGCGAGAAATTAGAAGGGAAGAGAAGAAGAGGAAGCATTGATTGATTAATTTTAAAAATATTAAAATATAATAATAAATAAAAATAAAATGGCAGGAAAGGAAGCAGAGAGCACTGAATCTGATACAAAACGAGCGGAGAGGAGAAAGAAGAGAAAGAGAGGGGAAATAAAAAAATAATAAATAAATAAATAAAAATACAGTGGGTGGGTTGTAATTGTAATTATGCATTGCAATGGTCGGACTCGGAGAAGACGTCTAAACTAGGTGGACAAAACTAAATAAACCTAATGCAAAATGACAAAAATAAATCACAATTTTCACACATAATTTTTTTTAATATATATATCTTAATATTTTATAATTTAGAGAACATTTTTTTGGTTTTTTTTTAAATATTCTATTTTTGAAAAGAAAAAAATAGGTTTTTTTAAATTAATTTATTTTTGAAATTTTTTAGAACAATCTACTTTTTTTTTATGCTAGAAACTCGTCATTTACAAATAAGTTTAAAAGTTGTCCGTATAAATAATGATTTAATTCTTTTTAATATATTTTTCACTTATCATTTTATAATACTTGACAATTTTCACCTCATTTACAAGAGGACATGCATTGAGTCATCGTTCAAATATTAATACACTAAAATCAATATAGCAAATACATAGATTTTAAGATGGGTCAATAACATCATCCCATAACAGTGGATTATAGCGTATTCTCAATATCGACGGTGGACATGATAACAAATATTGTTGAGTCAATAAGGGCACATGCAATCTCTCAATAACTGTTTTGGTCCAACCAATGTACTACTGACTCACAATTTTATATGCAAAAAATGAATAGTAACATTAAACATCATTAACTTCTGGTTTAATACACACAGATGATTGCATGTACAATATTAAATATGAAGTTGATAAGTTTAACATTCACCAAGTCATGTGATTTGACTAAAATTGTTATTCTTTCATGGTGCATGAAACAATAAACCCAAAAAAGGTGCGACCAATTTTGAAGTCAACCTTCAAATAAAATTGTGTGATTGTGGAAAATTTTAGGTTATACATGTGTTTGGTTCACATGTCATAGTTGCATGTTCTTGCACTCGTCAAAATTATTTAGCGCATATGTTTGATGTATACAAGATTGTTAGTGTATTCAAAATCTACAAATAAGAGTTTCCACATATACCTAATGAATGATGTTGGTTCTCATATGAAGGTGAAACAACATATCACAGTCCTGAAATGTAGATAATTAAAAAATATCGTCTAAATAGTATATGTATTATACATTAGATAAAAAATTTCAAGAAAATACATACTATGTTCCTTAACTGATTATACTAAAAAATAATATACAAATATTTTGAACAACTCTAATTAATTTATATAATTTTGATAAAATTTGTGTTTTTATTTTTTATTAATAAATTATATAATTATATATATATTTTTTTTATGTTAAATTAAAAAATAATAATGTATGAAATACCTTTTTCAAATGGTAACTTATATTTTTTTTATAAAAAAAACTACACAACATTAAATTGCCATTAAAAAATTATATTTCTTTTAGGAAATATGATTTGCAAAGGGCGGCTTTTCTTATCAAAATAAAAGGTAGATTGATATATAGTTTTACAAACAGTTTATCGATAAAAAAAATCAAAAATTAATTATTTGAAAAAACAATTTTTTTAAGATATTTTTAAGAAAATGTGAAGTTATTTTGTTTTTGTGTGTGATAGTGAATATATATATATTTTAGATATCAATTTTATAAAAACTACTAAAAATCCATTATTCTCATTTTAAGTAGTATTTATATTTCCATTCTTTTAATATTGTAACAAATACACAAAAACTCTATAAAAAGTTACAAAAAAATATAAAAAGTTACCTTTAATTTATGGATTTAAATATGACAGGTCTTAAATATAAACAATAATTGGATCAGATAAAATAAATGTATTTTTTACTAAAAAGGACATGGTGACTTCCCTATTTTAACTTATATGAAGATTATTTAAAATATGTTTGGTGCCCATATATGATAACTATAATATATTATATCTCAATCAAATGTTTGATT
>JBBPBS010000106.1:1792692-1822558 GCA_037974835.1 Cicer judaicum | reverse complement strand
CCAAAAATACAAATTTTTTGATACCTACATGATTATTTTTCAAATATAAATTTAAAAACATACTATAGATATTGAAACTGAAATTTATATAAGTGTATATAGTATAGATATATTGTGAGAACCAGAAAATTAAAATTAAAACAATTATTTCTATAAAAATTAAAACAATTATTATTACACAATGAAACAATTATTTCTCTTAATAATTCCCTTCACCGCATTCTTAATGAATGAAATTTTTATGCGGATTTTCTTGTAAAAAATGTTCTTTTTATGAGGATAGCTTTTAAGATTTGTGTTAAAAAATAAAACTAAGAATTCTAACCTAATTCTATCATAAAAGAGGAAGAATAATAAAAGAACTCTCTAGGAACATAATTTTTTTTTCTTCATTCATTTATTTGATTCTAATGATATGATCATATAATACTTATATAGGCTAAAATATCTGACATAATTTTTTGCCTCCCTAATTCTATAAGTTTAAGAGTCTCCTCTAATGATTTTAGTAGTTTATTTTATGATATATATTATGACTATTTATTTCCTTTCTACTTTGACTTTCTCTATTTCAGTTTTCTATTTTGTTTTGTTTCCGTTTTCTTTTCCTTCATGGTAAAAAAATTTATTTCCCTTAATTGTTTCTTTGTTTTTTATGGTGAATTTTTCCCTTAATTATTATTATTTGATTAAATTCCTTAATTATTTGCCTCTTGGTTATTTTTCCCTTTATATATATATATATATATATAAACTTACCTCTAACCAAAAAGTAAATAAACTTTAAACAGGCTGCATTAAATTAAACTAAACTGAATTGACTTACGCTGGCTGGCATCACAAAGAAAAACAAAGACACCAGTGCTAAAGACAAATTATATATGTGGACTTTGTGTAATTATCGAAACCCTGGGGAAATTTTTCTAAATTTTAGCCAATAAGATGGATCTGCGAATAGTGCACTCTCACAAAAACACAAAAGTTCAAGTTGGCATATAACATAAGAAAAGAGCATCTCCAATCACAATTTAGTAGTAATTTACATACTCAAATCAATTTACGTTGTTCCCAATTCATCCATATATGTAATTATTTATGTACAAATAATCAGATCCCAAGTTTAAAGAGCTTGAATTAAACTGAATAATTAGTGGATCTGATCTGAATAATCAATCATCAGCAGAAATGGCGATGGCGAGAGCAAGTTCTGGTTTGCAATATCCAGAGCGGTTCTACGCTGCGGCCTCTTACGTCGGTTTCGATGGATCCAATTCTCCCACTAAAACTCTCACTTCTAAGTTCCCTAAATCTACAGCTCTTCTTCTCTACAGTCTGTACCAACAGGCATTGATTCTTCCTTTTCCTTTTATCTGCATTGTGCCTTATTTTATGCTTACTCTATCAATTTTGGAAATTCGCATTTGTTTTCATTCTATATGTGTCATCATTTTGTCGGCGGTGATGCCTTTTTGATCAATTGTGTGATTTTTGTGGATCTGTTTTGATTTGATTGATTGATTTGGAAAGGAATTCTAAGACTCAATGCTAAATGAGCTTGGTAGTATTTTTTTTATTTTTTTATTTTAATAAAATGAGCTTAATTGTCGATTGAAACGTTATTGTTGAAGATTTTGATTTATGACTATGAGTGAGGAATTAGATCATGTCAAACTGGTTTTTGTTGTATGGGTGCATTTGGTGTCAGCTAAGTGGTAAGATTTCGGGTTTGTAAACTCAAGGGACGAAATTTGAATTTCTTCAAAGACTGTGCTAGAATCTTCATTGGTATCACTTTAATTAAGAATAATTTTCCCTTTATGCATTTTTTTAAAGCTGTCTGTTATATGATCCATGTTATAAAGATTAGGTGGCTTTCTAACTGCACAACATCATATTCGATATTCCTAGCTTGAAACTGGTTATGGAAAACTTGATGCCGATCTATATGGTTTTTCTGAAGTTTTGGTTTTTGTTAAGACTCAATGGCGGGAATAATTGGCTGCACAATCACGTAGTCTGATATAAGCTTGGTTGTTGTTGTTGTTGCACTTGGGGTTGGATAAACCTACATTCAGATGAAATGCATAGAATTACAGTTTTACTTGCATGCAGCTCATAGGTTCTACTGGATTAAAAGTAAAGAAGTCGCAATTTAAACATGAAAGAGTGAAATGCCGATTTACTAGCGCCCACTACTGTTCTAGCTTCAGTTTGTTTCTTTTTAGTTATTTTTGGGTCTGATGCACTATAGTTATGTGGAATTGAAGTGGTGATGATATAATTATTCGATGTAAAATTTATTGCTCAATTAATGGTTAATTTGTTATTTCAGGCTAGTGTAGGACCTTGTAACATCCCAGAACCCAGTACATGGAAAATTGTGGAACATAGCAAATGGGCCAGGTTTGTTTGCTTTGAACATTATGCTTTCTTCGCCTTTCTGTGCTATTACTAAACTTCTCCATTAAACCCCTATATTCTATATGTCTGCATTGATATGGATATGATTTATGGAGTTGCTATGTTTGTCCATGCATTTTTATTATGCAATTATTTTATTATGAATACTGCATTTGAAATTTTACTTGCAATATGCACTAGTCCGTTCCTGCTTTTATCTGGCTTGAGAATATTGTTAAAGTAGTAATTCTTGGTGCAGTTGGAAGCAGCTTGGAAACATGTCTTCCACGGAAGCAATGCGTCTTTTTGTGAAAATATTGGAGGTCATGCAAATAATTTTGTTTTCGTTTCCACCTTGGTATAATGCAATATATTATCTGATTACTTGTTTTTATTTTCCTTTGTTGTGTAGGAAGAAGATCCCGGTTGGTATTCCAGAGCATCTAACTCTGTTGCAGAGCCTGTAATTGACGTTCAAATGAATGTTAGTATTCTTAAAGCTATATATAACACCATAAACTTCTGTTTTTGGCTTGCAATGAGCTTTACGTGTTATACTCATATTATACTCAAACTAATGTTAGAGTAAGTGCTTCGTAAGCACAATATGGTCTAAATTCATGGTCAAATAAGAAATCCATTTTTTGGTTAACAAAATTCAGGATATTATACATTTGCTTGTGTTATACTACCTTTCACCCACTAGGCATGCATGCAATTCTTATGCAACTAAGATAGTTGAATGATTTTGTTCTAATATCATTTGCAAATTCATGATATACTAAGGGTCTGATCTTTAGAATTAGGTTCATGTAAGAGGCATATCAACTTGAATTTGCATCATGAGAATTGCAACAAGAGCATTTTCCTCTGTATTTTCCACTTTTATTGTCATCATCAACGTTGTAATTGATCCTGTTTCTTTGTTTCCAATATCTGATTCAATCTTGCTCATTTGACAGTATAATTCCAAAGTTGAACCAGTAATTGAGAATGGGAACACCTACCCAGAGACTAAAACAATTTCCTATGAAAATGGAAGTCAAGTTGAAACGCAGGATAAAGATGTTGTTGTGGACGGCTTTGGTTCAGTTGAAGTCTATGATCAATGGATTGCACCTCCAGTATCTGGTCAACGCCCAAAAGCCCGATATGAGGTACTGAATCTCACAAAATATAATTATTATAGAACTGATTCTACTTGGTTTTTTATTTTATACTTTATTAGTCCGCCTCCTAACCCAAGTGTGTTTAAATGTTCAGCATGGAGCTGCAGTTGTGCAAGATAAATTGTACATATATGGTGGAAATCACAATGGTCGTTACCTTAGTGATCTTCATGTAAGCATATTTTAAATATATCTGTTGCATGAAGCTATGAATTCTGGCTAAAGTAATTAAGTAATAGTTTATCGTGCGGAGTTGATTGGCACCCGCAATTTTGGAAGTAATTGAATAACTGTATATCTTGTGTTATGAACAAATAAGCCTTTTGTGATCTCCCTTTTATATTGACTAAGTTTTGTGTTGTTTTTTTGAACTAAACTGAAACAAATACAGGTTTTGGATTTGAGAAGTTGGAATTGGTCAAAGGTCGAGGCTAAGGCTGGAGATGAGTCCCCTACAACTTTGAACCCTTGTGCTGGCCATTCTTTGGTTTGTATTGAACATAAAACTCTACATAACTGCTGTATTGTATCTGTTTGTTGTTGACTGCTTTTACTAATTTTGTAATATTTTGGATGGAAAATCATGTCACTACAGATTGCATGGGGAAATAAGCTCCTGTCAATTGCTGGTCACACAAAAGATCCTTCCGAAAGTATCCATGGTATAATATATTAATGATTTAATAACATGTTATCATTCTTTTAAGGGTTCGCATCATATCTGTGCATAAATTAAAATGTGAGGAATTGGGAAATGTTTAGGAGTGTCATTTCAGTAAATCAATAGAAGAGTATCGTTTACAAATTTTGTTAGTACTATTCATTTCAGAAAAATAAAAAGCATTATACCATACTTTTATATGGAAAAAATCAATTAAGGTTAGTGGAAGTGGTAAAAAAATTTGTGAACTTTTAAGTGAAGCATTTATGCTACATGTTTTTTACCAATTAATTATGGTTTTTGGGCCTTAAAATATTTATTTTAGTTGATCACTGTGAAAACATGTCCTCGACCGGAAATCATACATCAGATGCACCCAAGAAATCAAGTGGGCCAGCCCCTCTTAGTTAGGAAACATGTTAGGACAGTTAATTAGTTAGCTTGTTCTTCATAGAGGCAGAGTATGTATAGGAAGGCAGTTAGTTGGTTATTGAGTTGTGAGGGGGAGAGAGAGACCAGGCTCTTCCATCCTTGAGTCGCCTTTGTAAGCATTATGATAGGAACTTGGGTATTATAGGGTGCCCAAGTCCCGTATCGAGTAGTATGGGATGCTCCGTTGAGTATGTAAGTGGCTTGGTTCTTCCCCCTTGATGGATAGCTTTTAAGACAGGGTTCCCCAAGTCCTTCGATACTTATCAGTTGGTATCAGAGCTGGTTGCCAATGACTCGGAAAGGACTACCTACGGAGGGGTTGATTGGAAAGGCCGAGTAAAGCGCCGTAGAGTGCAATCGTCGGACGTCGGCACTTAGGGCCAGTGCTATGATATTAACTTGGGTATTATGTGGTGCCCAAGTCCCACATAGAGTAGTATAGGATGCTCATCTGAGTATTTAAGTGGCTTGGTTCCTCCCCCTTGTAGATAGCTAGCTTTTTAAGGAGGGTTCCCCAAGTCCTTGAATACTTGTCAGTTGTCACATTCTTGCTTCTCTGCACTTTGGGTTTCCCTAGCCTATTTGTTCAATAAGTTTTTCTTCTTCTGTGAATTCTTATTCTCTGAACCTATCTATCAAACACAAAAACCTAGTAACATTTTCCTCTGCTCTTCTGTTTGATCTGTGTTCATTAATTTAGGTGTATTTCTCCCCTGTTTTATAACTCTTGTTCTCCTCACTTCTGTTTATTTATTACACACTGTTTTTCTATTGTGATTGCAACTAAGTATGGGCACTACTATTAAATATTATTACAGCGAAAGAGTTTGATCTACAAACAGCAACATGGTCAACTCTAAAGACTTATGGGAAAGCTCCGGTATGTGTCTGTTATGTTTATAAACCCAAAAGTCTCTTAGAAATATCGAAATTTCATTTTAGGCGAATGACATGTCATATTTGCATTTATCTAACAATAGATGCATACATTCCATGGTTTTTAAACATACAAAAGTGGTTCCCCCTCTCTTATCCTTTCATTTATTCTTTCCTTCTTTTGGTTTTTTTTAACTAAAATACAGTAATAGCCTGTTCTGTTCCCTCTTCTATCATGTATGCTTTTTAGATATCACGAGGAGGCCAATCAGTAAACCTTGTTGGGAATAGCTTAGTAATTTTTGGTGGGCAAGATGCAAAGAGGACTCTATTGAATGACCTGCATATTCTTGACTTGGAAACCATGACATGGGATGAAATTGATGCTGTGTAAGAAGTTTTCTGAAGCAGTCCTTTCTATTTTCATGGTTTCTATTTTAACTTATCAGGACTTTGGGGGAGGGGTTGATTTGTTTTCTTTAATACCGTGGGGGGACTTCAATGGTTTTTGGTTGTATAAAGAGTAAAATTATCATCTTTGTTTATGCAATATTCGGGTTTCTCTTACCAATCTAAAGAGAACAAGAACATAAAAAGGGAACATGATAAGTTTTTTTTCTAACTGACTCACAACTAGCAGTGGAGTGCCTCCTTCCCCAAGGTCTGATCATAGTGCTGCTGTACATGTGGAGCGATACTTACTCATCTTTGGAGGGGGTTCACATGCAACTTGCTACAATGATTTACATGTTCTCGATTTGCAAACTGTAAGGCTCTTGCTTCCTCTGTTAGGAATTGAATTCGAAAGTAATCTCCATCTAATTATTTGCATGAATTCTGCAGATGGAATGGTCTCGCCCCACACAACAAGGTGAGATACCAACTCCACGTGCAGGACATGCTGGTGTGACAGTAGGCGAGAGCTGGTTCATTGTTGGTGGCGGCGACAACAAGAGCGGTATGAATTTTTGCCACTTAGTCACTTAGATTTGAACTTTATGCATTGAAGGATGAACCGTCACTGTATGAAATATTCCATGATATGTTGAAAAACTATTTTCTAACCTACTCCCTTCGTCCGATATTGACTGACACTTAAAGTTATTTCACACAATTTAAGAAAAGTCGTAAATAAGTGAAAGAGTATAACAAATTTACACATCCTTATTAACCGATAGGTGTTAACCATTGTCATAAATGTATAGTGGAGTATAATGAACTTGAGAGTCATACACATAGTATTAATTTGGGGGTAGAACTGGAATAAAATAATTAATGTTACATTGAAAACATAAAGCTTTATGATGCTTATTTTAAGACATTTTTCCTTTGCTAATGTGAAGAAACTCAATATAGGACAGATCAAGTATTTGATGTAGTCACGGCACACCTATGTTGTGGGTCAAACTAAGCCCAATAAGTGTTTATTTGCTGATTTTTGATAAACTAGATTTTTTGTAAAATTGATTTGGTTAAAGTTGAGTTTGGAAATAAGTGATTTGTGTAAGTTAAAATTTTGTGTGAATTTTTCAACCTAGTGCAAAAGCTATTTTTTATTACTTCGAGTCTATACGAGATTTGTAGGCAAAAGTATTTCTACTTGACAATATCCAAACATAGTCAAAATCAAATTTGTGATTTTAAGTCCGCATTAAACATGGATTCAAATAATGCATTAAATCACATTTCAACACACCTGTATAGTTAAATTTGTGTTTTTAAGTCCGCATTAAAACATGGATTCAAATAATGCATTAAATCACATTTCTACCTTCAAATAGATTTATAAATTATATTATATTGGTTTCACATTTTAAATTATATGCATATCTCTCTACATATAGGTTTGTTCACTGGTGACCCAATCTTCTAAAATGGGTAAAATAAAAACATAAACATTTACCATTAAGGGTTCAATGTACAGCGAGATTCAAGTTGATGGTAGCCATCCTTTTAATTGCTTAAGGTACTTGCAGAATAAAAATTATATGCATCATATTGTATGTCCTGTGTGCTTCTCCGCATCAATTGCCTTACAAAGGAATGCAAGTAACGCCATCATGATTCTCTGAATTTTATTACCTGTATTTAAGATGACCCACAACCTATAATGAGGGTATCGACGCCTGAGTGGAGAATCAAATATAAGTGATTGTACATCTCTTACCTTACAAGCCCAATTTATGGGGTTGTAGATCCAATACAAATTTTAAGATGGTATTGATTCTATGCAATACCCGTTGGGCCACCTGTAATATTCCACTCAAGTCACACTCTTGATGTCTAGTCCTGTGCGTGAGAGGTGTGTGTTGAGTGTCCCACATCGGAGGTGATATGCCCTGAAAAAAGTGTTTATAAGTGGTGGACATTCGTCAACTTACAAGCCGTCCGTGCTTGTAGAGTTGAGTTAGGCTGGACACAAATTTTAAGAATTACATTGTTTGTGATGTAAATACATTTTAGTAAGGACAAAATGGTCAATTACACCCAAAATAAGCTCTGGTTGGTATACAAAACAAGTTTCTTCTACATGAAGTACATTATATGCATCATATTGTATAGCAGCCTCAGTCAAATGCCACTACTAATTCCCCCAAATGCTTTGTATAATCCCTTCCAAAATACATTCTAGAGAATATTTAGAGATGTAGTAAATAAATAAAACAGAAGCTTATTTTGTGGAATATTTGTTAATGATTGCCTCTCTTCTCTTCAATTCTTTGGTTTATCTCGGATTTCGGTTATTGCTTGCAAAAATGGAGGTCAGTTGTTTGTTGCCTTGATCTATCGTGCTAAATTGATACAATTGTTGAAGGTCTTATTTATAAGTGGATTTTTTATGCATACTGTTGCCGTGTGAAAGAAGTTGAACTCGAAAAAGTATTACTGTGTTATTAGGTCACTGGAAAGGTTAATAGCTTCCGGTGTAGTTAGTTAATTTATATAAGGCCTGGTTACCTGGGTTGTCAATTTACTGACCGCTTTGGAGTTTATGACATTTCTGTTTCTGACATCTAAGTTAATATATTTCTTATAAGTTATACTCCTTGTTATTGTGCAGGGGCTTCCGAGACGGTTGTTCTGAATATGTCTACACTGGCTTGGTCAGTGGTAACATCTGTGCAAGGACGCGTTTCTGTTGCTAGTGAGGTACTTCATCTATCTATTTTAGCAACATTGCTGTGCGTTTTGAAATCTAACTAGAATATCAATCCTTGCTAGCTTCTTGCTGTCAATAGGTATCTTTCTAGTGCTCAGTAACGTAATTAAAATGCTTCTCATGCAGAGCTTGAGTTTGGTTGTAAGCTCCTATGATGGTGAAGATGTGCTTGTATCTTTCGGAGGGTACAATGGACGGTACAACAATGAAGTAAATATCATTTCAGCCTTTTTTCCATTTCTGCTATGTTTTTCCCTTTGCTTTATCATTCTCACTCGTCAGATTTTTTTGCTTCTTTCAGGTCTATGTTCTTAAACCAAGCCATAAATCGACCTTGCAATCCAAAATAATTGAAAATTCTATACCCGACAGTGTTGATGCTGCCCCAAATGCAACAAATGCTACCCGAGATTTGGAGTCTGAATTTGGAGCAGGCCAAGAAGGGAAAGTTTGCGAAATTTCTGTGGACAACGCTGATCCAACCGTATGTAGTAAAGCTGTTAGGTTCCTTTGTAGATTCCTATCAAAAGCATATACATTTTTTATATCCGGTTTTATGAAGCCATTTTTTTTCCTGCATTTGGTTGTGTTAAATCTTCTGATGTGATGTTATTTTAGAAAAAAAATTAACAGTTCATGGATCTGATTTAACAAGAAATTCATTTTCCTGGTTGCATGCCTTTGGCTCGTAAGCTTAGATCTAAAAGCTTGACATGTTCTTCTGTTTCAGATTGTTTCCTCTTCTGTTTATAGTCTTTCAGAGAATCTAAATTCTATCGAAGTTTTTTTTTCTCTAAAATCTGACTGCCACTTTATTGGCCAAATCTGTCATCGAGCCATTCCCTTTCTGGAAATTTATTGTTGTAAATAAGTAATTTGTAGGCACATATCATATAATTATTAGCTTTTATGTATTAGACCTATTAATCAGGGCTATAAGTTAGAGCTTAGTCTATATATTCAGATCAATGTTTGTACTCTACACACAATTGAATAATACTTAAGAATATCTTCACTCATGATATCACGAGCTCACGGTCTTGGGCACTAGCTTCCACATAAAACTCTAGCCACCTTCATTATGGTTCTTTTTACTGCTTTCACTGTAGCATATGGAACTTTCATCGTGCCCGTTTATTGTTCATTGGCCAGAACTCATCGCACATTGCAGGCCCTTTTCTCGTCATTGTTCACAAAAATAACAATTGAAGATCAGTTGGATTATAATAAAAACCGCCAAACCACAAAGATGCACTAATGCATGCAATTTTGGATGTCCTACAAAAAGATACATAATGATGCTTTTATGGATATCTAATTTCACTCTTCAAACTCTGCATCTTCTGCCTGCATAATCTACATGATGGGCATAGATCATATTATGCATTTGTGCCGTTTATTTTCTTTCTGCCCAGTCGCTGATTTGATATGTTGGGTATCATACAGAAATCCATAGGTGATCTCCTATCATTCCTGAAGGCTGAGAAAGAAGAGTTGGAATCATCACTCAGTAAGGAGAAGCTGCATACTCTACAACTAAAGCAAGAGTTGGCTGATGCTGAGTCTAGTAACTCTGACCTTTACAAGGTAACTACTTTTACAGTTGAAATTCCTTTTTTATTCTGGATTTAGTCCGGAATGGATTCAAGAATCATACCCTAGAGAGGCAAAAAATTAATGACAATTAAAAATTAAAGCTCAACGGAATAAAGCCATCCTATCGCTCTGTTTCGTTCTACTTCTAGAGCTTTGGGTTACCGGGAAGCTTCCTGTGTCTATTTGTCCAGTAAACCACTTTCTTTTGTCTCCCTATCTCTTGGATTAATTGGGTTGAGACTTGAGCAGAATGAGGTGTATAAGAAATTTTGGATATTCTAATGTTATTTATGGATGACGTCTGAACTACATCATCGCTCTTATTGCTATCAAAGGTTCTTACAATTATATCCCTCATAATGTAGGAGCTCCAATCAATACGTGGTCAGCTTGCTGCTGAACAGTCAAGGTGTTTCAAACTTGAGGTATGCATTAATGCTTCTGAGAGTCTTTCCCCTCTTTGTCTTATGAGTGTATTTTTGGATAGTATCTGGTGTTACATAAATGATTGAAGAAAATTTATATGGTAAATGTGATGCGCCAATTATGTGATTAAATAGCTATTCATACAGCAACAACTAACCATTAAATGAATTAACCATATGATAAGAACATTGCTTTCAAATAAAGTTTCATAATTTGTGACGAGAGATAAATGATATGTGACTCTACTCTATGATCAGTTAGGTGTTGGAATGAATCCTTCTTTGTTATCATCTAATTTGTCTGTCTGAGGCTGCTTTAAAATTGTGGCATTTGTCTCCTTTTATGGATGAAGTGAGTAGGATTTATTCTTATTTTTAACTTAAAAAATATATTTGAGAGCGCAGGTGGAGGTTGCTGAATTAGGTCAGAAGCTCCAAACCTTTGGGACATTACAGAAGGAGCTTGAACTCCTCCAGCGGCAAAAAGCTGCATCAGAGCAAGCTGCCTTAAATGCAAGACAGAGGCAGGGTTCAGGCAGTGTGTGGGGTTGGCTTGCCGGTACTCCCCCTAACCCAAATGCAGATGACGAGTGAACCTTGGCCTAACTAGATAGCAATGCTTCAGTTGGTTTCATTTTGCCAATCTTATTCTCAATACTTGTGTATTAAATTAATTCGGTTCTTGTAGTGATGTAAATAATAAGATTTAGTTTCTATTTGGGCAGGAAGGTTTTCCATACATGAGGATGATAGTATGATATAATGAAAGGTTAGTTTTGCCACCATTTTTGCTGATGACTGTATTCAAAGTGAATAATACATTATTTAATGAAAATATAGAAATTCATTTTTGTGAGTGATCTTATTAGAATTTTCTTTCAACCAATGCTTTCTGTTTGGTGGAAGTTATAAACAATGGATAGTGAAAGGAATTTTTTTTATTGAAAAGATTTTTTTTTTTTTTTCAGACAAATTTAGAAAAATATTTTGGTGTCCAATCTAGAACGATGTGTGTGATTTCACTGCTTAAATTTATTTCAATTTATATAACCGGTACAAGATTGGATTGTAAGGTGAAAGATGTATCTCACTTTTAAAGATACTTTTGTGTCATATTTTCATTAAATATAGAAATCTAACACCTAAAATGAGATATTGAAGTATGATTAGATAATGTGTGACTCAATAGATTTTAGATAAATTATGATAAGATTTGAGTTGAATTTTATTCAACTTTTTAAAAAGTTAATTTGTAAGATGAAAGATGAACTACACATATTCGTCTTCTGAGATGAAATTTGTCTTTCACTCATATAAATATATATAAAACTCTTAGCATATACGATAATGATATAGATGATATATATGTGCTAAGAGTCTTATTTGAGACTGAATGATAGTATTTTTATGATTTATGAATTACATGATTCAACGACTTTATTTGAGATTTGATAGTTGAATCCTCTATTCGTGCGATTTAGAATAGTATTGATATATCAACTCACACTCGAATTATGAGTTTGTTTTATGAGCTTAAGTGTGTTGGAATGCATGTTACAAGAGAGTTGTGTTACTCTAACCGAAAGAGAGGTTCATGTTGATCATGGATTTGCTAATATTTTTGCTTGTATCAAACCTTAGTCATGTTTTTGGCATAAAAAAAAAAGTATATATGACTTTGAAAATGTTTATCTCTCCCGCTTTTTATCTATTTTTTAAGACTAATTTGTATCTTTTACAACTATATATATTTCTAGAAATACAGATAAAACATTAAAAAGAACCAAATTTATGAATATTTTTATTTTCCTAAAAAAGGAAAAGGAAAAAGAAATAAAATATTTTTTAGAGAGAGGAAAAGAGTTACATTATCGAAACGTTCACGGCGCGTCCTCGTATTAACCTTTTATTTTTTACTGTCTCTAGAATAAAATGAAAAATAAAATAAAATGAATGCAGATAATAAAATAAGAAGAAGAAGAAGAAGAAGAAGAAGAATTAAGCGCAACTCACCATCGGGGGCGTCTTTTCTTTCTCTCTGCTCCGTAGTGGCGCGCTCTCTCATCTCAAATCTCAAAATGTTTCTTTCATTTCATAGCTTTTTTAATTTTTAATCCTAACAAATTTCCTCACACAAACAGGAAGCCACATAAATGACACACTTTCTGCGCTTCAAGTAAAACCATTAACTTAACCTCTCGTCTCATTCGTAGGGTTTCGTAAATTTTCCATTCCCTTCATTTTCACCAGTGATGAGCGACGCTTCTCATTTCCAATCACAACCTTCCAATCCCGATTCTCCAACACCTTCCGCGAGTGAACCTCACGCTAGGGTTTCTCCAAATGATAACTCCCAGCACCAACTCGTTTCTTCCACCGAAGATTTTAAAGTTAGGGTTAGGGTTTCTCCCGACGACGCATCTACCGTCGAACGATTTGAATCTCAATACGACCAAACAAATCGACGCCGTGATTCCGATAAATTTTCAAGTTCTGATAGCAAATCGCTGTTATCAGAATTCGACGAATACGTAGCTTCAGAGAGAAATAGTGTAACACAAACGGATCTAGGGTATGGTTTTGAAGTTGGCGATTTAGTTTGGGGGAAAGTGAAATCTCACCCTTGGTGGCCAGGGCATATATACAATGAAGGATTTGCATCACCATCGGTTCGTCGCGCGAGGAGGGAAGGTCATGTTTTGGTGGCTTTCTTCGGTGATAGTAGTTATGGTTGGTTTGAACCGGCTGAACTTATTCCTTTCGACGCAAATTTCGCCGAGAAATCACAGCAGACGTTTTCAAGAACTTTTGTGAAAGCAGTGGAAGAGGCTGTTGATGAAGCTAGTAGGAGACGCGGTTTGGGATTGGCTTGTAAGTGTAGAAATCCTGATAATTTTCGAATGACGCATGTTGAAGGATATTATTCTGTTGATGTGATGGATTATGAACCTGGTGGGTTTTATTCTGATAGTCAGATTAGGAAGGCTAGAGATAGTTTTAATCCGATTGAAACTCTTGATTTCGTTAGAGAGTTGGCCCTTGCTCCCCTTGATGGAGAGCATGGGAGTATTGGTTTTCTTAATAATAAGGCTACTGTTTCTGCTTATCGAAAGGCCGTTTTTGAGCAACATGATGAGACTTATGCACAGGCTTTTGGAGTTCAGCGGGCACGTCCTTCTCGGCCTCAGAATGTTCCCCTTAATCAGCCTGCCAGGCAGCCTCCTAAAGGTATATATATACCCTTCCCAAAGTTCTTCATAGAAGTTTTGTAGTTTTTGTGAGGGTTTTATTGGACAATTTGATGTTATTATTTAAATGCTTTCTGTGGTGGATTTCTGTATAGTGTGATTGGTGAATAGATTGATGCTATACAAATATGATACTTATTGTCATGTTTATTTGTTAGTGGATGGAGATATTTCACTATCTGTGACTTGGTCTCTTGACCACCGCGCTGGGCCATATTGTCTTCCAGTACCTTCAACTTTGAGTTGTTTGTGACACTTTCAGCAATTTAAAGCAGTAGAGTGATTAATGTTATGTATGTATTATGACTTAATACATGCCCTTGTATATTCAAAGTTGAGATGAATGAATGCCATACAATACAATATAAAGATAAATTTATTAAGAATGTGTTGGAGAAAAAGTTAAGTAGCTCTATTGATGAGAATATGGCAACAAAGTGCCGAAGGCTATAAGGTGATTTATTTGGTCATGTGAGAACAGGACCATAGGCTCTTAATGGTTTTATTGAAGCAGTTTTTGGAAATAGCTTTTACAAGACTTTACTCTAAATAAATGGTTTAATTGAAAATTGGTATTCTTTTGAGCCCAGTGGTGTCCTTTCATCTATATGTCTGACCTGTGGAATTAGGCTTGGTTGTCATTGTTGTTATTGATTATTATTTTTTAATCATTTTTATATAAATGTCTTGAGTTCATTGAGCTTTGTTTGTCTATTTGTTATCTTAGTAAAAAGTTACATGATAAATGGAGCTTCTTATACGCTATCTATTTGTAATTATAAGGTTGTGTTATTTTATCTTTAAATATAAGTTTGCCTTGTAAGCTCTTGCTCCCTTTGGAATGAAATATAAGTAAAAATTAAACCATATTTTTTGCAATGAAATATAGGCTAATTTTAACAATTGCTCTTCTATTCAATGATTGTATCTCTAAACTACCCCTCCTTTAATTCAACTTTTTATATTTTCAATTATCCAATTTATTAGTCATGGAGGGTAATATCGACAATAAACTTAATTTTTTTTATTGAAATTGCATAGATAAAATGTGACCGACTACCTTTCTTAATATGTGTAATTTGATTAATTTTTGCTTATAATTTATTTCAGAGGGAGTATATTTTATCCCCACACTTATATAGACATGTTTATTCATTTGGAATGAATAACAAACTTGCTTTTTCTCAATCTATTCAAAAACAGCTTTGAATGTTAATGCCACATTTTCCTCCCTTTTTTGTATTCAGCTCCTTTGAGTGGTCCATTGGTGATAGCAGAAACGTTGGGTGGTGGGAAAAGCGCTTCTAAATCTGTTAAATTTAAGGACAATTCAAAAAAGGATAGGTACCTTTTTAAGCGGAGAGATGATTCAAGTAACTCTTTCCAATTAGGACACAGGGAGGAGGTACCTGATGCAGCTGGGAGTTATGTATTTCAGAAGAGGGCTCCACCTGTGCCTGTGATGCCTCGCAATTTAGAAAGTTGTGCAGACACGGGGTTTGTTAGTCATGATGGTGCAAGTTCAACTTCAGATGCTGTTGGTTTAATAGATCAGATTCATGCAGAAAGCAGTGGTCTTGTACCCCAAACCATATCCTTAGATGCAGAGACTCATCTTGATAAGGGGAAAATGGCCTATTCTGAAGAAATGGCCCATAGCATTGAACAGGATAATATTTCAAGTAAAAACATGGGTAGGTCTGATGTGTCGGGGGAGTTGCCATTACAAAGCACTGTCGATGCGACATCTCCATCATCCCACCTGGAGAGCAAAATTCATGTGAATGCCAAACATGACAGGACTGCAAAACTGTCGGAACCATGTGAAGATTTTAAGCAATCAGAGCAAGGACTTCTTCTGACCGTTGTTGATCGAGGTAAAGACACACACCAAGTTAAGAGCGAAAGTAATGTAACTAATTCACCAGTTGAAGCAAAGCATCGTGAAATGAGTGCAGTGAAGAAGATAAAAGGCCAAAAGCGACCTGTAGATGACTTGAACTCCAAGACTTCTGTTATTGAGGAGAGAAAGAAAAAAAAGAAAAAGAATCTAAACTTACAGCCGACGTCAGACCATATGGAGAAGCATTCTACTTCTGGAAAATTTGTACTCCTTTCAGGAAATTTAACTGGAAAACCTGTCTCAACCACTTTGTCTCCTAGAGAAGGGATTCATCCAGAACAAATGCAGGTAGATTTTAGTGCCCGTAATTCGCAACCCATGGATGCCTTAGGTGATGTTAATTTTGAATTGCCACAACTTTTGTGTGATTTGCAAACTCTTGCTTTGAATCCTTGCCATGGCATTGAAAGAAATGTCCCTGTAGCTGTTCGCCAATTCTTCTTGCGGTTTAGATCTCTTGTTTACCAGAAAAGCTTGGCATCATCTCCACCACCAGAGAATGAAGCTCCAGAAGCCCGTGTTACCAAAACTCCTTCCAGTGTCAGGACATCTGACAATTCTGAGAATCATATCAGAGCTTCGCCACTTGTAACACCTGCAAAGCATGCTCGATCAGATGATCCTTCAAAAGCTGGGCGGAAAAGGAACCCCTCTGATCGCCAAGAAGAAATTGCTGCAAAGAGGTTGAAGAAAATCAAGGATATAAAGGCACTAGCTGCAGATAAGACAGCTTCCAATCAGAAAACTTCTGAAGCTCGGCGAGAAGATAAGGCAGCTTCCAGTCAGAAAACATCTTCTGAAGCTAGGCGGGAAGATAAGGCAGCTTCCAGTCAGAAAACTATTTCTGAAGCTCGTCGAGAAGATGGAAAAGAACCTGTATCCCAGGCTCCATCCAAGTTTGTGAAACCAGACTTAGTCAAGAAAGTTTACCGTCCATCTAAAGCAGTTCAGCCCACCACATTGGTGATCAAGTTTCCTCCCCAAACATCACTTCCATCTGTGGCAGAGCTGAAGGCAAGATTTGCTCGCTTTGGACCGATGGATCAATCTGGTTTCCGTGTATTTTGGAAGTCATCAACTTGCCGTGTTGTTTTCTTGTACAAGGCTGATGCACTAGCTGCATATAAATTTTCTGAAGCAAACCAATCCTTATTTGGCAGCACAGGTGTGAGGTGCTTTCTTCGGGAATTAGGAGATTCTGCACCTGAAGCATCTGAAGCTACCAAGGTTAAGGGAGATGACGGGGTCAATGAAACACCTCGGGTCAAGGATCCTGCTGTAGTTCAGCAACAGACATCAGTTTCATCGCTGAAACCTCTTCTTCCACAGCCAACAATCCAGCTCAAATCCTGCCTGAAGAAATCTACAGGTGACGAGTCAGGTCAGGTTACTGGTAATGGAAGTAGTAGTAAAGGAAACCCACGTGTAAAATTCATGTTAGTTGGGGAAGAAAGTAGTAGGGGGGAGCCATTAATAGTGGGTAGTAAAAACAACAATGCTAGTTTTTCGGATACTGGTGCACCTCCTATTGCAATGGATTTTATTAGTAAGAATGTTCAAAAGGTCACTACCACTTCACAACCTCCTTTGCTTATTCTTCCCCATGCTTCTCAGTTTACTAAAACACCACAACATAATTTGCGTAATCCTGAATTGGCAATGGCATCTAGAAACAACCCTAATTTTATCAACGCCGCCGCATCAGCCACTGCAACCTCGGTTGATATATCACAGCAGATGATAAGTCTTTTGACGAGGTGCAGTGATGTTGTGACAAACCTGACGGGTTTATTAGGCTATGTACCATACCATCCACTTTGAAAAAATGACTTAATACTCATTACATCATTTGTATTCTATACAAGAATTTGCGAGTTGGATGTTTTCGATGATTTGCTCCGGAAAATGCAAGAAATGTATTGGCGAAGAGGTGCGAGTATGCGAGTAATATCGAGGCCTAGAACAAACAATACAATAGTGGCATTATTAGTTGAGATTTTTGGGCTCCAAAATGTAAATGCACCCTCATATTGATAGCGGTATCTTGTTGTTAGCTACCTTTCCTTTTCTTTTTTCTTATATATTTAGATCCCTTTGTATGGTGTTGGCACATCGTTGCTCGAATATGCTTATGTATTTACTCACCAGTATTTCTGTGTCAATGGCATTCTATGAATATCTCGGAAAGGCTTTTTATTGTTGTCAATCCATGAACTATTTTTTATTTACTTAATTTTTTTTCAAAATCGTTCTTAATTTTTTAAAAATGTTAAGTATTTGCATGCAAATTATACCTGAAAATAGTATTTATGATAGTAATATTTTTTCACCAATAGTATTTATGATAGTAGTATTTGCATGCAAATTATACCTGAAAATAGTATTTATGATAGTAATATTTTTTCACCAATAGTTTAATGACCAAATACTTAGTTAATACAAGTGATTATGTAGTTATTTTATGTTGATAGTTACTATGGCTGACAGTGCATCTTCTTTTTCTCTGTTTCACTAAATGGTCACATTTGTAAATGTAAACCTTCTTCAACCTTTGGATATGAAAAGAAATATGGCTGTTACCTCCACCCCTAGTTTCAGCATTATCACCCGATTCTGCTTTCCCTTTATTGAAGTACCCAAATACTCCTTTATAAGAAGACTTTTTTTTCGAGCATTTTATTTTTTTTCTGTGAAATATATCTGATATATTTTAATATTTTAGAAACTACATTTTTAGAAAGAAAAAAAAACTTTTAGTACTCCAATTTAATAGCTTTATGAAATTGCAATATGACGGAATTGATCAAATATGCCACAATTGATCAACTTGTGTTTTCTTGAATAAGTAATTTTTTTAAACTAAACTTTTGTAGTACAAAAATCAGTTGACACATTTCTCTCTAGTTAAAAAATTTCTCTGAAGTTTATAAATATTTTTAAATTGTATTTTTAATTATTTTGCTATTTGTCAAATTTTATAAGAGTATTCCTTTACCAAAGGCTCATTTCCATACAGGTAATTACAACTTTAATCAATTTCTTTTTTATCTTAAGCATTTTGTTCATAAAGAAATATGAGCCTTTGGAGTTTAGAGTTACACTATAACAACTTAATTTGATCAAATTAAGAAATTCACTTTTCTGAAAAGTAATCAATCTACACTCAACTCATTTTAATAAAATTAATTTTAATAAAACAAAGGACAAAATTGGATTACATTCCAAAAGAGCAAAACCATTGGTACTATGGTAAAAATTGAACCCGCCAAAAACAAACAAACGCATCAAATTAATAACTGGAGTTTGTTTCAAGAATACAAAGGATCTTCTACAAATCGAGATTGGATTCCTCCGGGATCACAGTTAAAGTTGCCAATTTATCGCCCACTCGTTTAACTACAACCTTCACGGGCACACCAACTTTGTCCCCCATTATTTCAATTACCTGCCAAAATTTTATGTGAGAATATACAAATACATAGATAAGCACATGAATCATAATCTCAGCGTCACTTAACGAGCCAACGACACAGTTACATATTGTGCATAATTCAAGATTCTCCACAACAAGAAAGCTATTTATTCATGAAAAATGAACAAAACATAATTTATTATCCAATAACTCAAAAAAAATACAAAATTAAAATGATGATATATATATATATATATATATATATATATATATATATATATATATATATATATATATATATATATAATGCATAACATATGCCAATACCTCCTTCATGCTTTCGACGGGCTTTCCATCAAATTGAATGACAACATCACCAGGACAGAACCCAGCACGATCACCAGGGGACCCAGGAGTTACCTAGTCAAAAACATGTAAGTTCCCTAGTGAGTTGTGACAAACACATAATTTCAAGCATCCTAATGCTTGCTTTGCATTGGTCAACGCAGTGCATTTATCACAGAAGAAATAAAGATACAATTACATGCTGAATATAATTACATTGAATAGCTAAATTATGCAAAGCATAAAGAGGAACTGCATATTTATCTACACTATAATCAGAAAGAGGGATAAGTGATCCATTATAATAAACAAATGCTTCCAGGTACACATAGCAAGTCTGTAAAGTGAGAACCGCCTATAGCATCACTACATGATCTCTTAGAAATGCTGACAACTCAACAAAATCATAAGCTAAGCTAGTTATTGGCCAAAGCATTGCCATCAAAGAAGGCAGATAAATTTTCAACTAAAGTCTCTTAATTGTTATCACTAACCAGCTTTGCCATCAATTTAGCAACCTACTTGTCTCAAAAAAACAGAACATGAAGATATTGTCCAGCGAATCTACATTTTGAGAATTTGTATAAATAAGGATCTCAAAAGCGATCAGTTAAGGACATACCATTGGTACAAGAATGCCCTTACTGACATTTGGGAATGAAGCATCTTTTTTTTTAAGCTGCGCAATAATCATCTCATTTAGATCAAGCATTCTTAGTCCAAGCCAAGGGCGTACTACTCTCCTGAAAAACAATGTTCATATAGCATTATTACTCAACTTAAAACAAAGTATTAACCACATCAAAATGTGTAAGTATAAGATATTTATAAAAGGGGAATATTGTTAGAGTTTGTCTAATTTGACAGCCGCCGCAACGCTATTCCACAATTGCGCGCAATAGTGCCGCAATTGACAACATAGATTTGACTATCTACTTGGGAGAGTAAAACATCCTTTCTGAGTGTCACATACAACACAAATGGCAAGCTGGATATTTTTTTTGACAATTAGCATCCTGCTTTCAAATGAATATGCAATAAAATAGCACAGATGAAACCAAAAACATACCCACTTTTCTTGAAATGCTCTATAATTTTACACACAGAGTTGATTGGTACAGAAAAACCCAAACCATCAGCAGACAACACTTTCATGATGTTCACACCAACAATTTGTCCATCCATATTGACAAGTGGCCCTCCAGAATTTCCCTGTGTCATACAAGCAGATAACTCTCAAGATGATATTTGATCTGTATACAACATGCATATCTAGTTCGGTAGCTAATGTGGGGAGAGGAAGACGTCTCACATACCACGTTAATTGCACAATCTGTTTGTAAATACTCTCTCGGCAAGCCACTAAACCCTAAATCACTGCTTTTACGGTCAACGCAACTGTGACAAAAATCATACAAGACATGAATTTATCAGTCCGAAAGAGATTTAAATGGTATAATTTTTTGACAATGGTATAAAATGGTATAAATTTAAACAAAACAAAATGTTTAAAATCTAACATTGAAATGGTATTATTTAAAACAAAAAAAAAAATAGCTTAAAATCACGACACATCTTTTATGGGCTGAAATTGTTTCTTCACACCTTACGATGCCGGCAGTGACAGTATTCTGAAGGGAAAGCGGACAACCCATGGCTATTACCCAATCTCCAGGACGAAGACTACTTGAATTACCAAGCTTTGCATCTGGTAGTGGGGTTTCAGAATTTATCTTCACAACAGCAATATCTGAATGCATGTCAGCATTCACCACTTTCCCCTCAAACGTCCTTCCATCTTGCAAAGTAACTTCAATCTGTAATATACAATTCATTGATATTTTATGTGATAGGTGAAATGAGTGTCCAGAGTCATATACTTTAGATATAAATCTGAATTCTGATGTTATGGAGACAAATTATAGAGAATAGGTTATAGGAAAATAAAATGTTTCAATACAATAGCTTGCATATAATAGTTTAAAATGATTTGAAAGTTTATATACTTCGATGAGAGATAACAATTCAAAGTTAAGAATATTAAGAACCAATAATTCAGGCAAGCAAGCTACAGTACAAAGCCTACAACTAAATGAGTGACTACCTGTCACTCTTTAGATTACATGATAAACTATCATATATACTTGTATGAGTTTATGTATGAGACTGAAAATTAGACAGTAAAGAGACAAAATGAAAGTAACTCAGCTTTGCACATATGAGAGAATGTTAAGATAGGTAAGTGGCTGTACAAGGGAAGATTAGGAATACATTAGAGAGAAAATTGTGGTAGCTCCAATTAAAAAAGAAAATGGCGGACTCTCGTCTTAGAAGGTTTCAACTTTCAACAAGTGTATTGACATTTAGATTCACTGGTAAGAAGAGCTAAACGAGGTGAAGAAAAATTCAATACTGAGTGAATGAAGACTAGAATAAATCATAGGCCCAATCATTAGCAGAGATTTAGAAGTAAACAATGTATCTTGAAATGTGGTACTAGTATATGATAGGGAAATACGGCACCGTCTAATTCTAGTCCATGTAGCTGGCCTCACCTAAAGGTCAGCTACATTATATTTTGAAACATGGTATACAATTGGGAATTATCAATTGAGGACCCTCAATTCTAATCCAAATAGGTGACCTCACCTAATTCTATGTATTTGTGCAACATTGACGTATGACAATAATTAGAAAATCATTTTCACTCAGTTCTGTAGACAATTAAAAAACATATTGGACATATGAAGCAATGCCCAATTTTGTTGGGAATGGATTAATGGATTTTCAAACCATGACTCAGGAAGTGCAGTAGCACTTCAAACAAAAATCTTTAAGGAAAAAAAAATCCTACAACTCTAGGATGAAGCTGGCTGCATGTCAATGCAAAAATGAAACGTGCTTTTGGAAAACATCCAAATTTACTCTACTATTACATTCATATCACAGAGAACACACTAAAAAACCTACCAACACATTTTTTTTTCAACTTACCAGTATATATGTTTTGAAAGATAAGCCCTAGCAAGAACACAAACCTTCCCTTTGGATGAACTTCTTGAGCCGTGAAAATCAACCACAACATGAGCACATGTCAAGATTGTACCATCCTTGTCAATGATTGTTCCTGATCCTATACTCCTTCCAGTAGTAACGCCATAAAAATCTACAAAACCAATATTCCCAATCAATCACCATAATCTCAAAAGACAAAAAAAAATCAAACAATTCATTAAGATTAAAATGTAAAAACCTTGTGGAATTGAAATGTTAACAACAGCAGGACCAACTTTCGCTGCAGCATTTGCAATAGTATCTCTGCCAAAACAACCACATGGTTTTGATCCATCGCGAACAGCCCCAGAGGCTTCCTTGGATATGTCGGAGAAAGGACCAGAACCGACTCTATAAGATGACAGCGAAAGTATTCCTACAAATTCAGTTCTAAACGCATAACATAGACATCTTAACATACATAATTAGGAAGAATATAATTCATTTACACTATTAATATAAACATATTTTACGGTGTCAATCAATTATAATCATTAGATTATTAATAACATTTGAGTTTAATCATCATTCCAAAGTCAAACAAACATTTGATTGATTATGATTTATTGACAACATAAAACTTTTACACAGACAATGTATCAAAGTTAAACTTAATAATATAGAAAATTCAAAACAGGAAGAGGACAAACCATGTTGATCTAAAGAAGGCAAATGTGGAGGAAACAAATCATTCGGCACGGCCAATGTCAACAATGATGCATCTTGTAATGGCAAAGGTAACCGCGCAGTTACAAACGTTCCTAAATTAGAGGCCACGTTAGTTCAATTTCTTAAATTTAAAAATGTGGCATTAAGTATCTAAATTAAATGACATTTTCTAATAAAAAAGGTTGTTTCAGCATCAAATTGATACACCTAAACTCAACAATTTTTTAAATAGTTAACACAGATCAGATAGGATTTACTAAAATTCAAATCGTGGTTGATAAATTTGAACGGCTTAAACTTAATTAATCATCGAATTTTGGTAACGGATGTTCGTTCTACTATTCTCTATTTGGGTCAGGGTCACAATCGTTAAGGATCGCAAAAGAATATAACGAAATAGGTTTAGTTGCTCACTGAAACGAGTATCGTCATCGGAGAAGAGTAGAGTCGAACCAGCAGCCACGATACCCACAGCTCCAACCACAGAGCTTCTATTAAAACGAACAAGTTTCTTCTGTCAATCATTTCACCCCCCAAATCAGAAATTCCACGAAGATTTTCAAAAAACTATTACGAAAGAAAAAAGCAAGAAAAAGAAAGAATCAACAAATACCAAAAAATAGCTCATGACGGATACAACGTGAATCTTGACCACTCTTCCACCAGAAAACAATCAAACCCAGCAAGTAACACGCTACGACAGTGTTCTAAATAAATTTGTGGGCCAGGACTGGTTAACAAGTAACGAAGATAAAGGCCCATAAGCCAACGGCCCAATAGCATTTCTTTTTCTTTCGACAAAAATGTGTAAAATGTAAAAAGCAACAACTCAATCATAACCAAAGTTTCGTTTAATTACAGTTATAAACGAAACAACCCGAGCATAAGCGATATGTTAACCAAAAGATACAGATGAAAAAAGAACGATAGAGAATAATTTTCAAGAAATATGTAACTTCATTCATATTTGACCCACAACTACATCATGTATGGCTGGTAAAAGTTAGATCAAAGGGAATGCAAATATTGGAATCTGCACCATATTACACCTAATCTTAACACTAAGAATATGTGCTTCACCAAAAAAGGCCCTAACTAAATGTAAGATTGTACAGATGGAAAAATCTATTTCTTGGGAGACTTTGATGAGGTAGATGCTTCAGCAGCAGCACTACCAGTCTTCTTAGGCAACAACACGGGGTTAATATTAGGCAAAACACCACCGCTAGCAATAGTAACACCTTGAAGCAGTTTCCCTAACTCATCATCATTCCTCACAGCAAGCAACACGTGTCTAGGATTAATCCTAGTCTTCTTGTTATCTCTCGCAGCATTTCCAGCCAATTCAAGAACCTACATTATATTCAAAATAGAGAGAAGAAAAAAACTAATTAGCATTCATAAATTTGATTGTGTTAATTGATTAGCGTTGTTGAATTATAAGAAAAATACCTCGGCGGCGAGATATTCAAGAACGGCGGCAAGGTAAATTGGAGCTCCGGTAGCTAAACGCTGTGAATAGCGACCTTTTTTCATGTATCTAGCGATACGGCCAACGGGGAATTGAAGACCGGCTTTAACGGATTTTGAAACGGCTTTCTTTTTTTCGCCTTTTCTACCACCGGCACCCTTGGTTGTTGTTGTGGTTGTGTCTTCCATTGCTCTGTGATCCGAAAAGGGAGTAAAACGATTCGTTTCGAGGGAATGCAGATATGGGAGAATTGTGGAGTCTTTGAAATATGGAAGTTGGTGAAAATATTAACAGAAAGGCGCGAGGTATTAATAGTCAATGTGAATGCCAAATGTCGCTCATCGCGATTTTTGTAATTATTAGATCTGACGATGGGGATTCACTGAGTTGGCGATCCGTGGCTTTTTTATCTTGCCTTTAATAAAGGATCTTCAGGTCACTTCCGAGTGGGAGGACGCTTCTATTAAAGTTTGTTTCATCGAACGGTTGTGATCTGTGCCACGCTGGCGATATGTAAGCTAGCCTTCGTCCATTGGTGTTGTTTCTTTGTTAAAAATGTTAAATTGCGTAGCTTCCCATAGATGGAAATAAGTTTTTTTTTTTGGTTGATAAAATAATTTGTAATAGTAAATATAAGAAAAATATTTGAACTATATTTGATTATGATTCATTTGAAACAATTGTCAGTTGCTTGACAGTGTTTTTCTAGTAAAATAATGTGGAGGTTTCATGATGGATCAACTATAAAGTATTTTCACAGGAACACAATATCACCAATTAAGGTCACACCATTTACGTGTAATGATAGATAATTATTTGGAACTTAATGTGTCAATGATTATTTTCAAATGCAAAGAAGAAAATAATTAAAATGGCCCATAGACAACAAGCTGTGCAAAGATAGAAATATACAAACAGTCCAAATTTTTGATCTGAATAGAAAATGTAGGAACATGCAAACGACATAAGAAAGAACACTACACTATACTCTATCTACAATGTGTTGATTAAGAAAACATGCTACCATATTGGGTGTTTCAACTCCTAAACTCTACAAAATAACCCATCTTCGCGGCTCCGACTCTACTATTCCTTATTAAAGCACTAATCAATTACCGTTTGAAAACAATGATCACCACATCTTTGGGAATACTTTGATTGTTACAAAATTACTCACTGGAATATTTGTTATTAATATCCCCAAACATTCGAGTGGGGGGTTGAGTTGAGAACACAATTAAGAAGTAGAATAATCAAAGAATTTTGATTTAATTATGTGCAGGAGTGGAGCTTCACATGGACCAGGATTAGCGGGGTTTATATACCTTCCGATCTTAAATATAAGAACAAAAACTATTTCATGTCTTTTAAGGAAAATAATTAGGTTCATTTAATTTTTTAAAGTAATAAAAAAAGTAAGTCATTGTATTTTCTAAGTTGGCTTTTCATGGGAAGTTGTTGTTGAAAATAATATGAGTTATTAAAATATAAAATTCACATTAAATTAATATTTTTTGTTGCTTATATTTTAAATTGAATAGATTTAAAATCTACAATAAAATTGAGTTTTTTTCTTAATGAACTTATAATTAAAGACTGAGAGAGTATTTAGGACCATAAAATGTAATATTTTTAAACTTAATTGTAATTTTAGTCTCCATATTTTTTCTAATTCATCAATTCGCTCTTTTTATTTTTAAATATGATAATTTTGGTCATTTATTTTGATTTTTTAACTATAAAATTAAAATGTAATATATTTTAAATAACATAACACATTATTAAATAACGTAGAATGATTGACACTAATAAAATCACAGTAAAATTCTACAAAAACTAAATTTTTTATTTTAGTTTTTTTTTTATAATTCAATTAATGACATATAAATAATTAACACATCAATACGAATTCTATCATGAAATCGTATCTTGCATTATTTTAAATATGTTAAATTTTTATTTTTTTTAGTTTTAAAATTAAATTGTGCAGAAGTAGAATAATCAATTAATTTTTTTATTGCTTATATATATATATATATATATTAATGTGTGTGTGAGAGAGAGTTGCATTTTACGGCAATAGCTAATTAATGTTTTAAACAAGAATTTGTTGACAAGTTCTATTCTCGAAGGTCATATTTTTTATATTTTATTGAGCAAAATATAAATTAAAGTATCAACATAAAAAGTTCAAAGTACATTTCTCTTCATAAAAAACAACAATAGTAATTTTGGTTTCATTACATATAAATATTTTTTTTAGCTGAGTAAAAAAAAAAAAAAAACCACGCCACTCAATCAATACCATAATATTGTTTTTCAGTAACTATGTAGAATTCTTAAACTGAATTTTGTTTTTCACCTAAGCGGGAAATTAGTGGCACACCTCACTTATATTTTTTGTGTGTGTTTGAGACATAATATAAGAGATTGAAAAATGATACTTGAATGAGTTTTATCATGCCAATTTATTCACCTAGTGTATCCTTTCGTTTTCTACCATTCTACTCGTATTTTGGTCAATTGATGATAAATTTTGTGACTCCACTAAGCATTTGTCGCTTCACACTTTAAATTTTTAAGAGTCTCATTCATTTTTTTCTACTTTTCTCGACACACGTAATCTCAATATTTAAACAAATAATTCAAAAAGAGATTAAAGTGAAAAAGTAGACAACTTAAAAAAATCAAGACAAATTTTAGAACAATAATTCCACCTCCCATCAATAAATCTAAAAAAATTCAAGCATATTTACTAGGTATGAGATTCTAGTACATAACATTTAATTTAACAAAATTAATATTTAAGATTTATTGGTAAAAATAGAGGTCCTTTATTAATTCAAATTATGATAAGGTGTTAAACTTTCAAAGGTCAGAATAATTGTTTAATCAATATTATGATAATTGTTTAATCAAATTGGTACATGCATGCAACAAGATATAGATGCACAAATTTGGTTTTATACTTATATTTGATGACTAACGCCTCCCATACAGCTCTACTCTTAACGGTTGCGTTCTACGTCAGGCTTCTTTTGTTTCCATCGTTTTCAGTTCAGAAGTTTCTAATTAATTAATAGCAAACTGTTCCGATAATAAAACATTCAATATATGATTGTATGAGTCATGGTTGTTGGAAATATATAGTTATATATTGTCCCTCTCCTAATGAGACAACTTATGGATAAACACATGCAAAACCGTTGTTTATCTTACTTTCATTATTCATGATCATGCATCTTTTGTTTTCTCTTTTCTTCCATTTAATTATACACTAAAGAATGACGTCAACTTAATATATTGCCACGTTCAGATAAATTTCCCCTACCTTTTTTCGTTGATCCAAATAAAACCTTCTCTTGCCTTGACATCTTCCATGTATTTTACAACCATTTATTTATTTTCACGTTTTTCTCTCAAATTGAGTTATACGTAATTGAGTCTCCATAAAAGATAAATATTATCGGTAAAATAATGCACAAAATAGTAGCTTTGCAAAGTTAATTAAAATTAAAGTGAACAACTAATTTTAATAAATAAAATAAATAACTATTAAATTATAAATATACATAATGAGTTGTGAATAGTTGTAATATTAAATGATTTACTTATTTTATTAATTTTATTATAATATTAACTATTAAGTCATGTACTTTATTAATTTTACTTGAGCTTAAATACATGAAAAAGATGGGCAAATTGAGATTGGAAATTACGTGGAAGGTTTGGTGTCGATATTTTCTCGTTAGATGGGGCCATCATGATTCATGATCAGGGTAGGGTTGAAATAATTTCCCACGCGGAAAGAAAAGTCAAAGCAATGCTTGACTTTTATCTACCATGGTCAGCGGATATGTTACAAACTCATGAAGTGTTTGGTAATTGGTATTATGGTTTGAGTTGATTGATAAATGTATTCTCATAGAGTTTTATGCATCTTTGTTCACTTTAATATTCATATTTCGGTTTTATTTTTCTTTATATCAATTTGTTTTCTTTTATAAATACTAAATTTAATATTTTATATTTTAAGATTAAATAAATTTGTAGTCTTTAATAAATTTTAACAGTTTATTTTAAATCTCTATATAGAATTTATCAAGTTTTATGTTACAAATAATTTATGTTTTTATTGTTTATCTCTATTTTTATGTTAATTTACGTGTATTTTTTTTTTAATATTTAAATAATTTTTGTTATCATATTTACGATTTTTAAAATTTTTTTTCAAAAAAAATTAAATTTTTTAATAAAAAATAAATTATTAATTGACAAAAAGAATAAGAGCAAAAACAGCTTTTAAACCAATTATTTATTAAAAATAACATTTACATGGTCCAAATTAGTTTATTATTTTATTGACACAGTCTTTAGTACTGTATTTGCTTATAATATATTTTCAACTATACATACAAGTTGTTGTAAACATTCAGTGAAACGAAAACTTCTCATGGTTTGAAACCTTTGTGTGTTCAAACCATTATTCAAACGACCGCAAAAGAGAGAATTGAATTATTGAAGAAAACTCGGCGGTGTGAAAAGGAGGAGCTTTTTTATGAAGCTGGCTTTCCAGGAAAATTTCTTGTAGTGCATTTATAGTTGTTTTTTTTACTCAATTCAGGGAAGTATTCTGTTGTTACTTTTATTTGTATTTTCAAAATTCATTGGAATATTTATATTAGCATTTGTCAAGTATTCTGTTGTTACTTTAATTTATATTTTCAAAATTCATTGGAATATCTATATTATAATTTGCCTTTTGTCAATACTCTTTAGTTAATTATATATAACACATCTAAAAAATAGTATCAATTTTAATTTTAATTTTAATTTCATTTTAATTAATCTTTTAATTATATTATTTAATTAATAATTATTTTAAAGTTATCATTTTTTTTCATTTTTTTTATTTATTACAAGGAAAATATGCCAGTGATTAATAAAATTTATTGAATAAAGTTATTATTATTCTCTTTTTCTATTATTGCCGTCTTTTAATATTTGTAAAATAGTAAAATATTATGGCTATTATGGGATGAAAA
>JBBPBS010000106.1:1761245-1788298 GCA_037974835.1 Cicer judaicum | reverse complement strand
TTTTTTTTTTTTTAATTTCAATATCAATTTTTATATTTTATTTAAATTTAAATTATTTTATTTGTGATGTATATTTTTTATCTAATCAAATATAGAATTTTTTATATGTTAGTGAGATACATATGCATACACGTTATTTAGATGGAATATAAAGTTTGTGTTTATTTTTCTTCAAATTTTACGATCCATTTGACCTATTTTATTTAGATACTTATCGATTCTTACCAACAAAATAACAAATGTCTTTTTTAAATATCATATAGTTTTTAAAAATTTATATTATTTTTAACAAAAAGAGAGACAGATCAAGTTAGCACTAGCTAATAATAACAATAAAACATCCCTAGCTAGTACTTAATAGTATTGCTTTTGTCCACTATGTGAATTAATTAAAGTACATGTAAACATATACTAGTATATTTTTTGTTCATATTTTGTTAAAGGAGTATATGTTAAAATGGCGAGAGAAAATAATGAATACTCAAAACTAAAAGATGTACTTAGTGGAAATAGAAATGGCTTACGAAGTTAATTGAATTTGTGAATCTCACGTTGCTATGGAAATGTGGATTAGGAATGAACGAGTCAAAGGATTTTGCTGGTGAGTTATTTGATGCAATGTCTCGTCGCCGGGGCATAACATCAGCTTCCATAACCAAAGATGAACTGCTTCAATTTTGGGAACAAATTACGGATCAGAGCTTTGATTCAAGATTGCAGACCTTCTTTGATATGTAAGGAAACTTCATTTTCTTTTCCTTATTAATTAATTGTTTCCTTTTATTTTAATAAAAAAAGTAGTCCATGATTGATTAGGATATGCAATAATTAAAAAATCACTTAATGTTCTCACTTTGGCATTACTTATGCCTTCTGGTGTTTATTTTATTGAATCTGCTCAGATTTGCGAAGACAAAAAAATGCTTTTAAGTATAGAGAGGTCGTTGCGTAGTGCTTGGCTTTGCTTAGCAATTAGTTTTGGATATCTTTCTTCTTTTTTTTAAATACTTATTTTTCGCTTTGAGACAGAAAAAGTAGAACCGCATTGGATGCTATATTATCATGTGATCAGAGTCATCGTACCATTATTGTCTTATTGTAATAATTATTAGAGTGCAGAAAGTATAGAAACCACTATGTGAAATTGACAAGCACTTTTTCCACACAAAAATAATCTCTTATAATAATAATGATAATGTTGATGGTGATAGGTACACACACTAAGCAAGTGAAAAAATGTAGGATTATGAACCTCTCATAACCAAATAGAATCTAATAAATTTTAATAATGAGATGGTAAAATATCCCTTCTTGTTTGATTAATTAGAAAAATGAGAGAATTCAAATCAAGAAATGAAAGTGATGATATTTTGTAGTGTGGTTTACAGAGTTGAAATCAAACTTCTTTCATTTTTAAATAACGACGTTTCATTAATTATAAGTATGTAGTAGTACTGTTGACATAGTTCAATTTTAGGATTGGACAATCTTTCTTCATAAATAAATATAAATAAACATAAATAAACTTACATAAAACTATTGGTTGTACATTTTTTATGACAATGTTGAATGCACATTGTTTAATTAATTTCCTTACGTACTTTTTAATAAATTAAAATTATTTTATTAATTCTTCAACCCATAACAAAATTTGTTGTACGATTACTGTGAATATATATGTAGTGGAATGGTCAGGGGTGGGGATAGGTAGGGAGAAGAAATAATCAAATTGACCATAAAGAAAAAAATGAATAAAAACGGTTGGCTCTATTTTTAAATGGGAACGATGTAAATAATCAACGACTGACAATTTTCCATTAAAAAAAAAACATACATTGACAATTTAAAAATTTCAAGAAAACTAACAGCTGAAACAATATGCGCGTACATATCTTAGTCAAAAAAAGGAAAAACCTAATGTCAACATTATTGATATTGATATTTTTTTTTATTATATCAACGTCATTGATTTTTGATTGGTTCTACAGCCACTCCAAGCTTTATTTTTTGGGTAAACTTTATTGTTGTCCTAATTAATAATTTTAAATCTACCAGGGTGGACAAGAATGCTGACGGAAGAATTTCCGAAGATGAAGTTAGAGAGGTGAGGACTTACTCTTATAATAATAATAATAATAATAATAATATTTTTTTATATTATGCTCTTGAACGTTGTGAAAAGTTACTTATTCTTCTGTCACAAAACAAAAAGTTAATTAAGCTGTGAAGATATTTAATTCTGTCTTTATTATTATAAAATCTAAATCAGAGTTTATTGGATTGCACCGTCCAAGATTTGTATACCCACAAGACACTAAGCTTAATAAAATTGGACGTGAATGAGTGTATTGAACAAGAGATAAAACTTTTATAAAAAGTGGATATCAATAAATAAATAAATAAAATTATACTTACTTACTTGACCTTTTGGACAAGTTATACATATAGAGTACTTTGTAACTGGTAATGCATTCAAATTTACTTACATGTAATAATGATTATTTTATGATGTACTTTACAGATTATTACCTTAAGTGCTTCTGCTAACAAGCTGTCAAAACTGCAAGAACGCGCAGAAGAATACGCTGCTCTTATCATGGAGGAGTTGGATCCAGACAACCTTGGATTTATTGAGGTTAGTAGTTTATTTTTAAATTTCAAACAAATTAATTAAGTTAAGCTTTGAAATGACATTTAAATTGCCCCAGTATGAATTGGACCTGTAAGACTTGCTTTGAACTGGCCCACATAAGATATAATATACGTATCCATAACTTGAACCTTCCTATTTGGTCAAAGATCATGAATTTCAATTTGTGTTCTTTTTACACGTAAACTACATGCGGTCGTCCATATAATAAACAGCGCGACATGTTCCTTGGTAATGAAAGAATTAGAATATAAATCGATGTTAAGTCTCTTTTAAGTTCATCAACTTATCATTTTCCATATAACAAGCTAATTTAATTCTAACGAGATTAGTGGTTAAGGGATGTAAACAAAAAATGAGAGTATTCTAAAAGGAATAGTAATACTAATAAAATCAAATGCCAAGGATGCAAAAATATAAATAAATAAATAAATTTGCATTGAATATAAGTTTAATGAAAATATGCTTATTGTTTAATTTACGACTAAGCCACTTATTTATTTTACTCAAAAGTTTAATTTTTAATCGAATTGATGATTTAAGTTATTAATGAACTACATTTAATGGCAAATCTTAACATAGAATCCGACTTAGAATCCTGATTTAAACTATCATTCATTAGAATTTACCTAGTCGACCTTCCACTCAACATTAGATTATCAATGTCTACTTCTTTTAGTTAAGAAATGGTTAAATTATTATTAATCAATCATTATATAAAGTTCTTTTGTTTGAGGCATGTATATATGTGTGAAGTTATTTTCAAATTGTGAATTTTCTCTAAGTGGCATTAATCATGTGCATGTGCAGTTACACAACTTGGAAATGCTTCTATTGCAAGCTCCAGCACAATCAGCCCACATGCACACAGATAGTCGAGTTATGAGTCAAATGTTGAGCCAGAGACTAGTCCCTACCAAAGAGCACAACCCTTTCAAACGTGGCTATCGATCATTGACCTACTTCATTGAGGACAATTGGAAACGACTTTGGGTTGTAGCCCTTTGGCTTTCCATTTGTGCTGCCCTTTTCACGTGGAAATTCATTCAGTACAAGAATCGTGACGTGTTTCATGTCATGGGATATTGTGTCACAACAGCAAAAGGTGCTGCTGAGACCCTCAAGTTCAACATGGCTTTAATTTTGTTACCTGTTTGTAGAAACACTATCACTTGGTTGAGGACCAGGACCAAATTAGGAGGAGCTGTTCCCTTTGATGATAACATCAACTTTCACAAGGTAAAATAATATTATTGCTGTAAGTAATCGTGGGACTTTGGACAGACCAAACACATATGGAAGCCTAATCCAAATTTTAAGATAAGGCATTTTAAAATTTATAGTAGTATTTTAATAAAATTATTTAAAAAATTATCAAATTTTATTTTTTTTAGACATTTTCAAATATCAAATCATTTTATCACAAAAGAAGAATATAAATTATTTATTAAATTAATGTAAGCGATTTCGTGTAATGTTTATTTTTTATTGATAATAAAGTTGATCCATTTAATATGTGTGTAATGTTTATTTTTTATTGATAATAAAGTTGATCCATTTAATATGTATTGAGACAATATTAATTTTGGATGAGATTTTATTAATTTTAGTTTTGAAAATAGTAGAATATAAATACTTTTTATCAAATAAATTTTTTATTTTTTAAAGCGATAGTTTTGGTAGTCTTATCTTTAAGAAGACTTGGCTTGACTTCTCATTTCAGGAAATAAATTGAGAATTAAGTCTTATTTTGTTTATTTCAATTATTTCACTTTCTTATTTTAATTAGCTACTAATTTTAATATTGCGTATATGTATTTGTTTAGGTGATAGCTTTTGGAATTGCAATTGGTGTAGCATTGCATGCTATTTCGCATTTAACATGTGATTTCCCGAGACTATTACATGCAACGGATGCAGAATATGTGCCCATGAAGCCATTTTTTGGGGATGAGAGGCCCAACAATTATTGGTGGTTTGTAAAAGGTACGGAAGGTTGGACTGGGATAGTCATAGTAGTGCTTATGGCTATAGCTTTTACTTTGGCCCAACCTTGGTTCAGACGAAACAGGCTAAAGCTCCCTAAACCTTTGAATAAACTCACTGGTTTCAATGCCTTTTGGTACTCTCATCATCTATTTGTCATTGTCTATGCACTTCTTATTGTTCATGGATACTACTTATACCTCTCCAAGAAATGGTACAAGAAAACGGTATGCATCCAAAATCTCTTTTTATTTTTATAATTATTTAATTACACTATTGGTCCTTTAATTTGACGTACTATTGCTGTCTAAATTCTGGTTACGTAAAATTTATTGGCACAGACTTGGATGTATCTTGCCGTTCCTATGATAATATACGCATGCGAGCGACTTCTTCGTGCTTTTAGGTCTGGCAACAAAAGTGTCAAGATTTTAAAGGTACATCAATTATGAAGATTTTTTTTTTTTGGAATCTAATTTTTTATTTTCTAATAATGGCATGCGTTACAAATATACTATATATTAAGTTTCTAACTCTTTTTTTTTTCTTTTTCTTTTTATTTACAGGTCGCAGTGTACCCTGGAAACGTGTTGGCCTTGCATATGTCTAAACCACAAGGATTTAAGTACCATAGTGGACAATATATTTTTGTTAATTGTGCAGATGTCTCTCCATTTCAATGGTAAATGAAAAGTCATGTTGTTATAAATGTTTATTAATTAATCATTGCTATTACCATAATGTTAGGCAAAAATTAACGATGTTCGTTGTCTTGTATTTTATAGGCATCCTTTCTCTATTACATCAGCCCCTGGAGATGATTATGTAAGCGTTCACATTAGAACTTCAGGTGACTGGACATCACAACTCAAGGCTGTTTTCGCCAAGGTATATATAAATTTTGCACAAACAACCAATTTTTTTAATTGGGTTAAATTCAATGCTAATGTTGTAAGCTATAGTGTTACACATTTTATCAGATATACGTTCATTATGTGAATGCTGACTATATTCATCCACATGATTTGATGCAGGCATGTCAACCAGCAAGCGGTGACCAAAGTGGTCTTCTAAGAGCTGATATGTTACAAGGCAACAACATACCCAGGTTAGCTAGCTTTCTTAGATATTGATTTATGCGGGTATTTTTAAAAATAAAAATGTCATGAACAACCGTTTTCATCAATTATAAGTTATTTTCAATAGTCATCGTGAAGAGTTTATGAAAATAAGATGAAACTGCTTTATGGACATGTTATAAACTATTTCTACAACTTTTTTAAACGGTCTCACAACTACGTTTGTCAGTAGATAAACTTAAATAAATCAATTCAAAGAAGCTCTTAGACTTGAATACAGTGTTTTCAGAACCATACCGACCTAACCAAGAACCAACCAGTCGGTTGATTCAACCCCAGTCGATTCTGAGTCTTTCAGAACTGGTTTGAACCACAATATAACTGCAACTGGTTCAACTGGTTAATTTTTTTTTTCTTTCGAAAAATATATTTTTAAATTTTTATTTATTTATTCATTTATGGTTCAATCGGTTCAACCATGGTTCAATCATTTAATCATGCCCTGGAGGCGTCACGTTCGATCTCCAATCCGATTTTTAGAACAATACTGGAATACTAACAATAATCGGTCCATTCGACACTCTCCTCACTGACAGACCAGTGCTTATTCCAATAATTGTTTATTAGTTCTAATGAAAATGAAATGAAATTGCAGGATGCCAAAGCTATTGATTGATGGTCCTTATGGAGCTCCAGCACAAGACTATAAAGACTACGAAGTAATCCTTTTGGTGGGTTTAGGAATTGGTGCAACCCCTTTAATTAGCATACTGAAAGATGTACTAAACAACATGAAACAACAAAAAGACATTGAACAAGGAGTAGTAGAAAGTGGTGTTAAAAACAACAAAAGAAAACCTTTTGCCACAAACAGAGCTTATTTCTATTGGGTCACTCGTGAGCAAGGTTCATTTGAATGGTTTAAAGGTGTGATGGATGAAGTTGCAGAGTATGACAAAGATCGAATAATCGAGCTTCATAATTACTGCACAAGTGTGTATGAAGAAGGAGATGCTAGATCAGCTTTGATCACAATGCTTCAGTCTCTTCATCATGCCAAAAGTGGTGTGGATATTGTTTCAGGGACAAGGGTTAAAACACATTTTGCAAAACCAAATTGGCGTACTGTCTTTAAACAAACAGCTCTGAAACACCCTGGCAAAACAGTTGGTAAGTACTTCCTCCATTTTAAATTAAGTGTCGTTTTGTCATTTTAATGCATCATCAATTATATCTTTCCAATTTTTGCTTCGCTAATTATACTAAACATCATGTTTTTATTGCAACTTTTCATTAATCAAAGGTGTATGGATCCCCTACAATAACTAAATGGTGCAATATATATGAGGAAACTTATCTATCTAAAATCTAATTGTTTCCACAGTTGCTGCACCGTACAATTATTTTATGAGATCCAAGTCTTTTTCTCAAAGACATTTTCAAGAATATATTTATTAATGAATAGGGTTAACCTAGCAAAATAATACGTTCGTTAGTCAAGTTATTGTTTTTCTTAATTTCCTGACTGTTAATTTGGAACTGATGCATTATTAATGTTGCACTTTTTGCACTTAATTCAATTGTTAGAAGTTTGTACCTTCATATAGTACATATTGATTAACTTATTAATTTTCATTATATTTAATAATTTTCAGGTGTATTTTACTGTGGGGTACCTGGATTGGTTGGAGAACTTAAAAGACTTTCTCTGGATTTTTCAAGGAAAACCAACACTAAATTTGAGTTTCACAAAGAGAATTTTTAGATTCTTTTTGTCAAAGTTCGTTATTTATTTTTCCCCAACTATACAGCGAAGGAACATTATTTGTATGTACTTACTTTGCTACTTTCTTGTTATAGTCTTGTAGAGGTAGATATAAGCAGCTAGAATTCGATTAATGAAGTTGTATACGTGTATAAATTAGTACTACGTTGCGTTCACTTTGATGTAAAGTGAAAGTCATGTTTTTAGCAAACATAGAATCAAAGAAATCATCAAATTATGATGATTGTTGTAACACATAATAATAAATTCTTTGATTTATTCTAATCAACACAATTTTACCATAAAAATCTTTACATCACTTAGTTGCTAGAAATATTTGTCTTTTGTTTTGCTCTTATGAGTCTGTAGCTGATAGATTTAAGCATGTTGTTGTCTTTCCCTTTTAGACTGAGAAGCTCATATCTGTGTCTGCAGCTGAAGGTGAGAGTGGTGTTGTAAACAAGTGTGTTCATAGCTAAAAATATCGAATCTGAAAAAAAAAACAGAACAAACAGGGTTTTTTCAGTTACTGTTCACAGTTTTTACTCTTTTGGTTTTGATACTCTGCTCCACGATATAAAGGGAACAACTTCTATGGGTTTTTTTATATTGGTTTCAACTATGTTCTAGTTTTGGTAGAATGTTTTGGTTTAGAAGGGTGTTTGACGGTTGTTTCTTTGTACGGTTCAATTTCTAAAATGTTAATTATTTTACTTTAATAAAATACTCTTAAAATAAACCATTCAATCGTGGCAGTCTTATGGAAAGGCTTGATCAAGTTGTTTGGAACTTTGCTTAGCAATATATATTTTTAACTAGTTCACTTATCCAACTCCCTCTTTTAAATTATGATCATAATGGCCTTTGACTCCGACCACAACCAGACATCACTAATGTACCTTAACACGTAACGAAGCGAATTACTAATTATGTATGTGACTATGGATTAAACTTTAAATGCATTAGCCTTTGCTCTATACTAAAAAAACTGTTATAAAACAAATAAAATTCTACATTCAAGAGGTATATCTGGGGCTGATTGTGACTCGCAAAAGATGAAGAAAAAAAAGTGATGAAGCATCTGATGCTATTTTGATAAGCTTCTTTGTACTAGTTGATGATTCGTATTAAATAAATTTGAATGACACTGAATATATATCTTTACCCAATTTAAAACATTAGTAATTCTAATGATAGATTTTTCTTGTTCTCGAAAGATCTAGGAATTTCTATGCAATGGGACTCTATCTCCACTATATTCCCCTCCCAATATTCATCAACTTTTATATTTCAAAACCTTTTAAGCATTATTCTTGGCATTTTATCATCACAACCATTTTCAGTTATCACTCTACTTTCTCTCTTCCGAATGGAAGCAACTGAAACAAGACCCGAAGTTGTTCAAGAACAACCACCACTACCAGATGAACAACAGTTACAACCTCTCATGTGCAAGGTAAATAAATAAACCACTCTTCTAATTAATACCGTTTTACTCATCTCTTTAATTACTTCTAACTCTCTTAATCCTCTGTTTTTTATCAGAGTTGTGTCTTAAAAGTCTCCATTCATTGTCAAGGTTGCATGAGGAAAGTCAAAAAAGTTCTCCAAAGCATAGATGGTAATTCATTAACACTATATGAGATATCTATTTTTCTGCACACGTGCAACATATGGTTAATTCTATTAAGAATATAATTAATTTAGTTGAATAAATAATTCAAAGATATGATTTTAAGTGAGATAATCGGGTGTTCATAAAACATATTTTTGATTGGTGAATTATATTTAAAACCTACTACAATATATTATATTTTTAAGTCATTTAATTTTTTTATGTTTTGACGATTCTTGTTAATAATTTCGTTAATTCAGGTGTTTATCACACAACAATAGATTTGAAGCAACAAAAAGTGGTAGTAATGGGAAACGTGGAAAGCGATGTATTAATTAAGATACTAACACAAACGGGGAAACGCGCGGAGTTATGGCCAGATCAAACAGAACCAATAAAAAAGAAGAAGAAAAAGAAGAAGAAAAAGAAGAAACCAAAACCAGAGAACAACTCTAATCAAAGCAACATTGAGAAACAGAGCGACCAAGACAGCAGCGACGAAGGAAACCAAAGCGACGGCAACGAAAAAGAATCCGTGAAGGTTGTTCTTCAAGACGTACCAAGAACCGAAGGCGGGGGTGGTAATAGCAATTGCAATACTATTAACGTTGCAAAATTTGGTGAAGGATGGCCAACCGGTAGAGGCAGTATACAATTTCATGAAGTAAAGCCGGAGGTGAGACATGTGGTGACTTTACCAGCCGGTAACCAGTTACCGGTTGCAGAGAAAAAAGTTACATTCGATGCGGCAAACGATTGTGGAGGCAAAAGGAATAATAGTTATTATAAGGGGCAAAAAGGGAATGAATGTGTAAATGTTACTTTGGAACAATCCGGTGATTGGAATCAGATGCATGGTTATGGGCCAGGGCCAGGTCCAGGATCAGTATCATTTATGGGCCCACCACCAAATGAGAGTCCACCACGGAATCAATACCCACCGCATTATCATCACGCTCACGCACCGGCATCTCCTCCTCCTCCTACGGTATGTGGTGGAAGCTTTCACACGGCTTATCCTCCTTCCATGCGTGCATCGTATTATACGTCTTCACAACCGTATTCGTACGCTTATGCCCATCAAAGTAATGATTCTGACTCGGAGTATTATAATTATACTACTACATCATCACGCCGGTCAAGTTCATTTGAATTATTCAGTGATGAAAATCCTAATGCTTGTTCAGTCATGTGAAGCATTATATATCTATAAGCTGAATTGTAACTTCCATAACTAACTTTCTTCTGTAGTAATTTACTAGTTAGTTGGTAATTGGTAACGGAATTATATTACCCATTGTTACTAATATTTATTTTAATTTTGCATTCAATTGTCGTAAAGTTTTGGTTGGTAATAAAAGTAAGGTTTTGCTGTAAACTCACGACCATTTAAGATCATTTTTAACTCTATGAAAAAAGGTTACGACTTACGTGGGTATGTATAGTTCTTACGCGCACATAGTAATTTTTTAGATGCGATGTATGGAATTTTAAACTATTATTATTATTATTATTATTATTATTATTATTATTATTATTATTATTATTATTATGTGAGGGGGCGAAAAAAAAAAGGATGCTCCTAAGTATTGGATATCTATTAGGAATCACTTTAAGTGCTTTAGTGTACGGAGGTATGGCAAAAGGGTAAGACATTTAATTTGGGTAGATGTGGTATGGAACTTGTGGTTAGTTGAGAAATAGAATTTTATTTAAGGATCATGTTATGATTACTATGAATTATTCTTTTATTTGTATTGATGTGTTTGATAAATAGATTTTCTATAAATCTTGTAATGTAATTTTATTTTATATTATGAATTCAGAGTATATTTGTAAAAAAGTGTTCAATGCCTAAATACTTAAAAGAAGTATTTTTTAAGATTGATTTCATATCTATAATTTATAAAGGGACGTGAACAATAAATAATTTTGATGTGTTGAATTGAAGACTGTATTTATTAAGTTATAAAAAAGTATATTTTATATTTATTTAAATATCCATAGAGTAAACGGTGGATTAAATAACTAGGTTATTTACCAAAATAAAAAATATCATTAATGATGTAAATAATTTAAAAAAAAAGGTTGAAAATAATTTAAGAGGTAGTAAAAATAATTTAGTTGTTAGCGTAAAAATGAACAAACACATCACAATTATTTATAAAATAATTTTAGAAGTATTTACATTGATATATTTAGTTGCATATAAATCAAATAAAATAAAAAACGAAAAAGAAAAGGGAAATAAAGCAAGACTTTTTATTTGATAAAAAAAAAAAAAAGAAAAGGAAGTAATTGAACGGTAGAGATTAAAAAAACTGGTATCCTAATGCGGAACCATAATTTCCCCCTTCTTCTTCTTCCCGCCACGAGAGTTCCGGTCCAGTCTTGCGTGTCATCAGCGTAGAATTGAATGGAGTTAACGTTGAGCGATAACTCTCTGAAAACCTTTGCACGATGCATCACGTGCCTCGCACGTATCGGTAACGAGCTCGCTATTCAAGCCTCTTCCTCTCAGGTAGCACTAACATTTCCACTCCCACTCTCTAATTTTCATTCAATGAAAAGCTGAACCATCTTCAGAATACTGAAATTACGATTTCTTATGATGCTACTTTATTTATTGCGATAAACATGTCTATTTATCGTCTTTTGCATATTTTTTTTTCTATTACATTTGAATTAGGGTTTTGGAAGCATAATTTCATTAATTTGTATTTCAGAGAAAACGTTGGAATATTTATTGTTGACTTGCAATAACTTTTTTTTTTGTTTATTGTTTTGCTTTTGATTTGTTACAGCTTCTTTTCCATACGATCAATTCATCACGATCTGCATATCAATCCATTACTTTCAAACCTAGCTTCTTTGACTTCTTCACAGTTTCAAGTACTCCTCTACAATGTAGTGTGCTTCTGAAGGTTAGAATGTTCTTTTGTCAGTTTACTTACTCCATTTTAAACGGGGTTTGCAAGTGAAATTTTGTCACTAATATACTTTGATTAGGCTGTTTGTTCTGTTCTTAGGACACCTATTGCAAATATTGATCATTTGACTGTGAAACTGCCTGATCCAGATGCTCCCAAAGTTCAGTGGATTCTAGATTGCTACAGTGGTAAGTTGCTTAGTTTAATAGAGTCTTTTATGGATAAACAACTTAGTTAAACACCTATCATATAAAAGATCAAACAAAGTCAATCTACTTTCATATAAGTTATAAGTTGTTTTCACAAGTTATCCTGGAATGCTTATGGAAATACTCTGAAAACAACTTATGGACATGTCATAAGCTCTCCCAAATAGTTTCACAAGTGCTTATGCCAATAGGTAAGCTCAAGTAAGCCAATCCAAACTGGCCTTAAGTTCACAATCTCTAATAGTTGACCAGTAATGTAAATATTATAGTATCACATCATGGGAGGTTAACCATTTACTTGTCTTTTTTACCAAGCTTGATTGTGTAGTTTGTTTTTGAATTGAAGTCTGTGACCCTTCCTACTTTGTAACCTGTTAGGCTTTGTTTGAGAGTTTAGAGGGGAGGGGAGGGGAGGGATTTGGGGGAGGATAATAGAGGGAAATAGAGAGAAACTTTCCACCTTATTTAAAAGAGTGAATCTGTAGAGAATGATAAGAGAATGTTTATGATTCATATATTTTTGAATTTTTAGAGTATTATAACAACATTGGAATGATTTGATGAATTTATCTAAGCTCTCCAAAATCCTCCTCCAATACTTTTTTTGAGTTCCCCCAAATTAGGGGGATTTTGTATTACGAAGAAAAACAAACTCCCTAAAACCCTCCCCTCCCAAAACTCTTCATTTCTTCCGTTTCCTCCTTCCTTTTCTCAAAACCATCCCCTCCCCTCCTAAACTCCCAAACATAGCCTTATGGAATTCAACCTGCCTGTAGAATTTAGATTCCAATAATATGGCCCTTTTTCTAAGTGGGCTAGGTGTAATACATTTATTTTTAGATTGGTATTGTATGACATGTCATAGTGAGATCCAATATTTTGGTAAGCTTCCTAGGGATCTATTGAAGCCCATGACTCAATGTAACTCTGTCTGGCAAGTTTGAAATCTGTTGCATATGAAAGTTTTAAAACTGGGTGTAGTAGCAAATTTTTTCTTAAAATGAACTCAAGTTTAAGGGAATGTTAAACCATACCTGGACTGGGGTGTCTATTGGTGGTTACTATGTAAATGGTGTTAAGCATTTCTATCATCTAAGCTTCTATTTTATCACCACTGAACCCTATATGTTTGTGTGTGTCTGTGTGTGTTTTGCCCGATTGTGAATTAAAAACAATTTTTTATTTATCAACTGCAGGTATGAGAAAAACCTATTGGATTACTTGCAATGTTGAACCTGACATACAACACTTGTCCCTTGATAGGCAAAAATTTCCCAGCAACTTCGTAGTGAGACCTCGAGATCTGAACAGGTTACTTGCTAATTTTCAGTCATCTCTTCAAGAAATCACTATCATTGCAACAGAACCTGCTTCTTTACCTCCTGATTCTGCAAATGAAATTGGTGGAAAGGCTGTTGAACTTCGTAGTTATATTGACCCAACCAAAGGTAATGAAGATGCTTTTCTTAGTTTCTTCATTGGCAGTATATTTATATGTTCACAATTTTCATGGCAGACAATGATTCACTGCTACACACCCAACTATGGATAGACCCTAAAGAGGAATTTTTGCAGTATGATCATACTGGGGACCCCGTAGATGTGACTTTCAGTGTAAAAGAACTGAAGGTACAAATGAATTTGGTTGCGGTAGAAAGTTTAACAACTTTGACAGAGATTGCAGTGAGCTGACATTAGGATTTTTATCATGTCATCTTCCAAAATGTCTCTTATTATTTTATTTATTTATTTCTCTCAATCTAATGCTAATTTATACCTTTTATGAATGTACCCGACGTGTTATCATCAAACTGCAGGCATTTCTTTCATTTTGTGAGGGCTGTGAGATTGATATCCATTTACATTTTGAGAAAACTGGCGAGTAAGACGAACGTGAGCCCTATCTTTATCTTCTTTCCATACATGTTTATCAAACATATCCTATTAATGGTGTCACAATATATGTATGTTGTGGATGACATAGTTTTAGTTGTATAGTTGAGAGAAGATATAAATGAGAAGTTAGGGTTATGAAGACAAACCTTAGTACATGGTTTTCACCTAAGTAGAAGTAAAACAAAATATATTGAGTGCAAATTTAGGAAAGAACAGACAAATAAATGTTAACATAGAGCTGAAAATTGGAGAACAAACAATACCACAAATCTCAAATCATGAGTACCTTGGGTCCATTATTGAAAGTAACAGAGAGATAGAAGATGTCACCCATAAGGTCCAAGTAGTATAGTATGCATGAAATGTTGTATGGAACTGGATTTTGGGTGATAAAAAGAAAATAAGCAAGTATGCTTAATGTTGCAGACTTGCAGAGATGCAAATGTTCCCATTGACGAGTGTTTTTTTGCAAGAAAATATAGAAAGAGAAAATTGGGATATCCCTGATATTCAAGCAAACAATAGTATCTCATCTTAGGTCGTTTGCACATGTAAGGAGAAATAGACCACAAGGAGTTTAGTCCAGTTGTTAGAAGTAGATGGAGGCTTAAGAAAACTATAGGCCGAATCTGTGGTTGCAAAGAGTTATATGGAGATAAATAATTATCTACATTTGGGCTAATACATGACAGGACTCTGATGCCAATTTATCCCTGTAGCTGACACCACCTACCAAAATAATGTTTGATTGTTTTGTTGCTGTATTTAATAGTTATCTTATCTTGTTACTTGTTAATCTTTATTCTTCAATGACATTGTGTGTTGCAAGCAGGCCAATTCTCATGGCACCTAAATTTGGTTTGGAAGATGGGTCCCACTCAAATTTTGATGCTACCCTTGTACTGGCAACCATGTTGACATCTCAGCTTCATGAAGGTGCTACATCAGAACCTCTGGTCGTGCCTAACAGAACGCATGCTCAAACTGGAGAAAGAAATGAATCTCCCTTGCAGCAAGAGAACTGCAGAACGAATGCATCTGAGCTTCCATCTGACCACACCCGTATTTGGTCAGACCTCTCAGGTAGTTTCAATATTGAGCTGTATAATTTAGCATTGATCTAAATTCTCAACAGCATTTCCATTTTGCAGCAACTGCAGTTAAAAATATTAGTGCTTTGGAAGAAAGGCAAGCACAAGAAGAAACAACTCTGAATGATAATGAACAAATAGAAATTCAAAGGATTAGTACAGTGCGAATTTCAAGAGGAAATTCAGTTGCAGGAAATAATCCCATTGATTCCAGTTTGTATCCTTGATGTTACTGTTTGCCTCAATATGTTATCATTTCCAGCATCATGATATACTTTACCCATGATGTGTGGCCACAAATGCCACATTTCTTACCATTTGTTTTCTGGTCAAACTCTTATAGAACAGTTACAATGTATGCTTGCTCAAACCAGATCATAAAAATGAAGCCTTTTATTTGGATCATAAATATTTCATTTTTGAATTCCTTTCATTTAAAGCACTTGCTAACTGCATTGTTAATGTGGCCGGCAAAAAAGGTATAGGATGTATGGACACTTCAATATATTATTTATACAGTTTTGGTCACTTCAAAATCTCCTAAATTGTAGCATTTTATTATGTTTATGATTACTTGTCATTTGTGTGTAAAAAAAAAAGTATTTCTTGTTTGTAAAAGAGTTTAATGGACATATTTTACATTGTCATCCAATGAGAAACCACTATTGTTCCATGCAATACCACAAATTTCAAAATATCCTTACAAAAGTGGGGTGATGTGGCAAAATAATGGATTTGATTGGATGCCAGTGTAAAATAGTTTTACATTGATGGTGTGTATCCTTTGAAATTTAAATCCTTTTTAAAATATCAATTTTATCTTTTGATGTAAATTTTGATTGTGTTATGTCTTGTAATTTTAAAAATTTGTTGTGTCCTTGAGTCTTTGTTTTATCATGTGCCCTATTTTTTATCCCTGCAATTTAACTAGAAGGTTTTGTTGGGACTATGTTTGACATAGTTGTTGGATTAAGTCTTTACTGGTTTACCTTGACTGGTATCTAGCTGCCAACCAACTGAAAATGATCATGTACAAGATCCTCAAGGTTAGTTATCCAGGCTGGTTAATGAGCTTGCATAATGCTCTTATTGTTCCATCGGTGACTGGTATAGTTTATGCATTTATCTTGATGTGTTGCCAAATAATGTTGCAGTGGTTTCACAACATCATCCTAGTAACTGGGTAGATGCTGAAGAGGATGATGACGATGATACAGATGAGGATGAGCAGTACATTCAGCCAACACCGCCATACTATGACGAGCAATAATTCAGAGGGACTCCACTGTAATGGCTCTTCATCTTGGTAAGTGCTCTGGCTGATTCTCATAAAATGATTTGTCTCTTGAAGCTTTCTGATTGTGGTCAGTAGCCCATCATCTAGAATTTCAAATTATTGAATAACCATGTATTGTTCATTTTCTTGTACTTGGTACATGCTATGTAATTAGGGGAGCATTTTGAAGAGCCCGGTTATAACTTATTTGGCACATCTAATAATACAGGCACTAAAATTGGTACTAGTGGAAAACTATTCAGTATTTTGAAAATGTAAAACTAAAAATTGATTCAAACTTCCAAGAAGGGTGACTTTTAACATGGACCGCTATCAAACTAGTCCATGATAGGCCAATTCACTTTTGACCATTAGATCAAGTAGGACCAGGATTCTATTATAGACTGTCCACACTATATCTTTTATCACACCCTCTTGAATCTTTCATCCATGGGCTGCAAAATGGGGGCAGTGTAGAGAAGTGTCGGGCATCCATTTTTTATGGTTTGAAGTATTTGGTTGGTGAAGAAGGAGGTAGCCATTGGTGATTACAAGGGAATGAATGTGATTCATTTGTCTTGGATGTTTCATGCTGCGATGTGCAAGTTGCAGCAAACGCACACCTGATTAATCCATGGCGCTAAAAGTAATCCATGGCACTAAAAGTAATAACAAACTTACACCTAAAACCAACAAAAACAAGTTCTCTTTATAGTTGACAAATCTTCCCAGTTTCACTTAAAAAAGGGTATAAAGTAAAGAAAAACAAATGCCTATTGATTATTGTCACTGATTCTGAAGACCCAATTGGTGAATTCAAGAAAGCTCGTTGCTGATGGTTTAGAATTGTTTTCTGAAACCAGAAATATTCCATTTTTATAGTTTATTTTTTGAATTTAGAAAAGAAAATTAAGCATGAAACATTGTGTTTTCAGTTGTTATTTGGTTTCAAACTCACATCACAATCATGGGTTAGTGTTGTGCTATAAAGTTAGAATTTAAGAGCGAAAAAATCGTGTTTTGGTGGTATAGTACAGAAATGGACACAATTGGGAGTGGGGTTTTGCAGATTCTGGAAGTGGAATCTAGGCATTGTTTTTGGAATTTAACTGCTTACAAAGGCTATTGCTGTCTCATGGATGAAACATTGAAGGTAGTGTGAAAAAAAGATATAATGTAGACAAACAATAGAATCGGTGATCCTACTTGATCTTTTTTTTTTTTTGGCAACAGCGGTGATCCTACTTGATCTTTTTTTTTTTTGGCAACAGCGGTGATCCTACTTGATCTAATGGTCAAAAGTGTACTCGTCTATTAGGGACAAATGAAACACAGATGAACTGGAATAAAATATTAGCATTTCTTTGGTTGCTCAAAAATATATATTATATGCCATATCTCATGTTTCTGCTGCATCTTTTGCCAGCTAGTTTGGTTGACTATATGGAGGCAAGAGAACTAGTCTCGGACCACTAACCAGCCACCAAACCCATTCAGAAGGATAAGGAAGTAGCTAATCAATTATTTTACATTTGAATATCAGGATTTCCTGCAAGATTAGTGATGTTTGTTCGACTAAATAAGACATTAAGACTTGTTCAGCGGGTTTATACCAAATTTCTGAAAGTCAATTTGACATTAGTTTTCTGCATTCTAATTTTCCTCTGACATGAATATAGGTTTTTTCTTCTCAAAATCTTTCTGCATATATTAGGATGAGTTGCTCCTAGATAATTATTGAATACTACTAATACCTTAATTTCAAAACTTTAGTTGTTTAAGCATTTTAGTTTTGTTTCAAAATCTTGAGTGTTGTAGAAATTGAAGACATACTGTATTTGACCTTTTTCTTTTAAATAGAACCCTATAGTTTATAATTAGCATCATTTGCTTTTACAAGATTACATACTTTGAGTCAATATATATTAGCCATAAACAAACTATATTTTTTTTGGAATTTGAGACTTAGTTGAATTGAGACACTCTAGGAGTTTTTAAGAAGTTCTAAAATTTGGCCGCTGACCCAGTCCCAATGTATAATAAATCAAAGTTTGGTGATTAAAAAATGATATAAAAAGTTATTAGACGTTCGTGTCATTGCGTAGTTTGTTAGATAGAGCGGACGCTTCCCTCAAATTATTATATTTTTAATAAGATAAGAAAAATAAGTTAGTAATTGTATTTGTTTCATGATTTTACCGGTTGGCAGCTGGAATTTGGAATTAGGAGAAGCTTTGGATGTTGGAACGCGTAAACACCGTCCAGAGAGATAATGCGTAAATATGGGTCCCCTCCTCTCTCTTTTTTCTCCTTAATCCTCTAACTCCCAAAACTAAAGGTTAATCATCCCTATAGCTAACAAAAGTCATATCTCAATGGCAACCGACAGAATTTCTCGCATCTTTTTTCACTGTTTTTTCTGTATATTCGGAAATATAAAAAACAGATTTTTCCTATCTTATTTTAAAATGTGACTTGATTAATGTTAATTTAATAAGTTAAATTTTAAAATATACATTTGTTTTTACTTATTTTTATCGATCTGACTTTGATTAAGTTATTTGTCTTAACATAAAATATCAAGAAAATTGTTATGACAACTATTGTTGATCTTTGTTAGAGTTTCATATTTTTATAACCACTAGTTCAAAGTGGGTGGACCAACTATAAATGTGATCAATAGCTAGGGCAACAATTCATTATGAGTTACAAAATGGAAGTATACTCATCCAAAATTGTGTTTTGACAAGAGATTGATTACTTGAACGGGTAGAGAATTAGTACATTGAGTTGAATAGATTTTAATCAAACTTAGTATTTAAAGAGATCAATTTTATTTAGATTTGGATCGAATTCGTAATCGATAATTTTACGTCAAACCCGAATCAAACTAATCAAATCACCAATAGACTGGATTGGCGGGTCATAGAAGTTTTGGGTTAGATAGACAAGTATTGTAAATATAATAATAAATGAAAAGTAGTATATTTATTACACTTAAAATTCAAAGTGAATATAAAACTAATATCATAAAAAACTAATATTTTGCATGTTGTGTTTAACAACTACTCCATATGTAAAAGGAAAACAAATTCAGGAAGACAAAAGTCAACCTGGCAGAATGAAACTATACAAGACGCTTTCTCTATTTAACAAACGCAACAATGAGAATCTAAACAAAAAATGAAAACCAATATTAATACCCCATCCCGAGAAAAGTATAAAATTATTTTTAATGCTCCACACGTTTTGCCTTTGTTATTTTTTTACATAAATAAATACCAAACATTACATGAAAAATTAAATTATGAAATTCGGGCTGTTATACAAAATGAAAATCTGGCGGATCAATTTCCCTTTCTTAACACTTCTTTTTTAAAAGGTGTTTTTTTACCCAACTTGATGATAAAATTTCAATCAATTCCGAAAAGGTCAATACATTATTTTGTAGTTGGCTAATCAATTGAACATGTCAATAAATAATAGTACATTAAATAATCCAATCTAATATACCCTTTAAAAAGGTGAATAAAGCGTCCTTAGGAGTTGATTCCGAAAAAGGAACTTAGAAAATGAACATTAATCCGTAATGGACTTTGATCCATCCCATTGTTTATCATTCAAGTGTTTATTATTTTATATATATGTTATTAATTATGAATTATCTATTGTCATTTAACAATAATTAACATTTATAGAATAATCAAATTGGATTTATCTTCTCTTAATTAATCTATACGTGAGAGTAAGATATCAAACCTCTCGTCACTTGCTAAAAAGGCTTGGGTCCGAAAACAATTTTAGCTTTATAAAATTACAAGTAAATACTCATTTTGATTATAAATATAAATATATTTAGTCTAAGTTTTACATCAAATACATATTAACTTTTATTTATATTTGTGACTAGATTAAGTATATTATTAACAGATAAATAATATATTTTTAAGTTTCTACTAATATCTCTTTATGACCACTAATCACATCTAAATTAGAAAATTATTCACATGAACATCCATTTGGTATTGTGTAATGTGGAGGGTGGATGGAAGAAGCTTTTTAAAGAAAAAGTAATGCATTTTAAAAAGTTAAAAGTCCGGACTTTATTTCTCAAGTCTAAAATAAAATGTCCCTCTAAAGTAAATACAATACTAGTTTTATGTTCTATATAATAAAAAGTTTAAGTTATTTATAGCGTCGTTACTCATTAATGAAACTTTCGGGGGCATCACTATATTTGAAGTGGGAGCTAAACTATTAAAATACCAAATTATTGGTTAAAGAATATTAAAAGAGGTGTCTCTATTCGTATTAGGCTTGTATTTCTCGTACTTTGATTTATAGTACTTTTACTGGTTCCACTAAGAGGTGAAGCGGATAAAGGATCCGAGCAAAGAAAACCTAAGTGCCTCATTAATTTCTCAAATACAAACACCTCGAACTTGATCATGGTATATGGTCAATAAGGTCCAATATATTTATCAGGAATAAAAATGTGTGGTAAATTAATTGTAAAATTAATTAATAAATGTAAAATGAAAAAAATTAACTAACATTTATTTTTTTCAATTCAAATAATTAAGATAAAAAGGAGAAGAAGAAAAAAAAAATACAATATAAAATATAAATTATGAACTCAAACTATAAGTAATGTCTAAAAAAATCTACAAATTAATTAAAAAATGTTATAAATTCGTGAAAACATATTCATCATGGAGCATTTATATTTTGATCATTCAAACTTATATATTACAAATTATTCACTTACATACATTTAAAAGATTGAATAAATTTTAATTATTTTATTTTTATCAATCTCCAAAATTGATTCACCTATTTTAACATTTAACAGTTTTAGTCTATCATTATAATTTATTAATTAAAATATAATGAAGTGACATATTTTAAATAACGTGATATATAATACGATAATATAAAACTATTAATATCAATGAAATTGCAATAAAAATCTCTAAAAACTTAAATTTCAACTTCATAAATTTTTTATTTTTGTAATTTAATTTAGAAAATATGAATAATTAATATTTTTAAATAATGATATAACATAAAATTGTATGTCACATTATTTAAAAATTACTATTTTTTTTAGTTCGAAAACTATGAAGCAGAGACAAAATATATCAACGTTTAAAATAAGAAATTAATTTAATAAATAAATAAAAATCAAAAATCAAAACTTTAATTAAACTTAATAAAATTTATAATTAAACTTAACAAAATTCAAATATCTTGTTCAATAAGAGAATAACATAAACAATAAACGCCAAACGTAAACTATTATTTAAAATCCCCTTATATGGATTTAAAAAATAATCCCTACCATTTTTAATTACTATTATAAAAAATAAAAATAAAAAACTAACAGTTATGTTATTCGAACATTAAAATATAAACATCATATATAGTGCTAATAAATTTATCTCTAGTGTTATTTAAGTTTTTATCTTTTATTACAAACTCCTCCCTCCAAAATACATACACAAAAACCAAATCACATTGTATTAAACATAAAAAATAAAAATAAAAAAACACAAAAATCAGTTATCTTTTAATGAAATAGTGGATTTTGTCAAGAAAAAAAAAGGAAAAAACGTGGATTACTCTCTAGTTTTGTTTAAACAAACATTTAAAGCTATACTTAAGTCTTGGTTTTGTCCTTTTAAAATGCATTGATAATTAAATTGACGCTGAAAACAAAAAAGTAAACAGTGAAACGTATCTAACCCCAAGTTAGGTCCAAAATACAACTGTCCAAATGGTAAGAAAATGGCATTTCCGTAAATAAAATGAACTCAAGTGTCATTGTTGAAACATAAACCTTTTAAACATGAAGTTAATGCTCTTTCGATCCTTTATTAACCCATTATTCTCTTGCAAAACCAAAGCAACCAACCATTCATAATTTTCATTTCAAAAACTCCACAAAGATTAATCAAAATCAAAATCAATATCAATGGCTTCAAACTTGAATTCACTTTCTCGATTCTTCATCTTGATTTGTGTTACCCTTATGATGGTGATGTTGAGTTCATCACCGACAGTAGTGGATGCAGGAGGATTAGAACAATTTGGAATGGAATGGATTCACCAAACTAAAACAATATGCGAAGGTTCAATCGCTGATTGCATGTTACAACAAGGTGAAGAAGAGTTTGAGTTCGATAACGAAATCAATCGGCGCATTTTAGCAACAACTAGTTACATCAGCTACGGTGCGCTTCAGAGGAACACTGTCCCCTGTTCTCGTCGCGGTGCTTCTTACTACAATTGCCGAGCCGGTGCTCAGGCCAACCCTTACACTCGTGGATGCAGTGCTATTACGAGGTGCAGGAGTTAAATTTTTAATTGTTCTTATTTTTTTATTTTTTTTCTTTTTGGTAAAAAAAAATATTATTAATTATTGTGTTTGCTTGTGCATTTTTATACATTATGATAAGATTGGATGTTAATCCATTTATTTATTGGTCACCGTTGTGATTTCTGGCTCTTTTTATCAATATACTGTGCTATTACTTGTTAATTAATGTTATTAATATTAAGATTGTTTATATTATATGATTTCATAATTGCTAAACACGATAATTGTAAATTTTTTATTTTTAAAAAAAAATTGGTGAAGTAAATTTTTTTTATTAATTATTGTGACACTGATAATCATTTTATAACTGTGTTTATTTGAACTCATTGTAGAATACGGGATTATACTCCTCAAGTATAATTGTAGATAGTTTTTGGATTTTAATCGGTTATCATTCAATTGGATGTTACTGCAAAATTATATCCTAATATTTTCTGGATTTATAAAGTTTATGTTAAAAATAAAATATAATTACGATTATAAAGAAATATAATTAAAATCACTTTTTTTCTTTTATTATTATTATTTTCATGAGTATCAAATAAAATTATTAATATTATTATTATAACGTTATTACGCGTTCTGTCCAGCTGTGTATGCCAGCCCAGCGTGTTGGTGTATGTGTATTGTGTTGTCGTATTCCTGATTGAATGAATAATTGAATGTATGTGATTCAATCTATATAGTTTTTTTTTTACCGTTTCTTTCAGATCTTATCCTATGCATTTTTTAATTTTTTTCTCAAATATGGAGGATTGGATTTCCAAATTCAATTTCAAATATAGTTCCCATTACCTACCTTAATTTCTTTAACGGCTCAATGCTTTTCTTTATGTGTCGGCTTAAGCATAATCTTTGCTTTCCATGCTTGCATAAATAAAGCATATATATATATATATATAAAGTGTATCTGTAGTTGAATTTTGTGTATGCGTGTTTTACGAGATTTTGTGGATGAAAGAGAAAGAGAAAAAAAAAAGCTTGGTTTTGAAGGATTGCGAGTACGATTAGTTTTTGGTGTCTTTACTTGATGCTTTTTGCATTACATGCTATGTGAGTGAATAGGTAAAGCAAAATTAACTAAATAAGGTAACCGTGGGATTTGGATTAAATTGTGGAAAAATCACGTTTAGCATATTCGCTAGTGAAATTGGACGGTTAATATGAGATTGAAGGGCTAAAATTATACAATATCAACTTAAACAATTTGGTCGTTAATTTAAAATATTTGAGATTTTAAACTAGAGGATATAGTTACTACACCAAACCTAAATCCCGAAGGATCTAAATATCACGCGTATACGCACACTAAACATTCACGGTCATTAAAATGAGTTTGGATTATAGTAACAAAATCAATTTTAAACTATATCAGACTATTAAATTTATATAATCAATAAGAGTAGTTAGTAGTATAAGATTAGACTATTCAAAGCATTCAATAGTAAAAAGAATTTTATATGTTTTAATGGTAAATTTAAGATATGATTTGTTCAACGAATCATAGAGGAGAGAAAATCAGAGAGGGGAACTGAATATATGTTTGTTTAAAAGGGGGGATAAAAATAATTTTGTATTTGGTTTAAAGAGAAGATAGATATTTTTAATAGTTTTTTTTTAGTTATACAAGATCCTTCAAATTTTGGGTTGATACGTGTCTAAGTTTCTTAATAATAATTAATATTTAAAAAAATTATTTTTATAAATTTAAAAGTCATATTAATTATGATTAATATAATAAAACTTATTTTCATTCTTGAATTTTAGTTTGGAGAGAATTCACACTCGATAAAAAATACATTTTTTTCATATAAAAATCGATATGAATTTGAAAGCAAGTTGAATGTGAATTTTGTTGGGCTTAAAAATATAACTTTCCCTCTTCTTGAGTTACTTTCAATTAAACACACCATTAAGATTAATAACGGCGCCACGGTTGAAATTCAAAACGGTTGCCAAGGAGTTAGTGCACTAAATATAAATCAGTAAGGATTGGAGTTTACATTTATTAACTTACATAAAGTTTTTGTCCCGTCTCATTCCATGTTGTGCTATCTTTGGCTAATTTCCTTATATTAATAGAAAGAAAATGGAAAAATAAATTGAGTTATTGTCCTAGCTTTAGTTAGTTTCCTTATATTAACAGAAAATAAAAAAAGAAATTGAGTTACTCCATTGTTATGTAATGCAGTTAAATTTACCTTCAATCAAATTACTTTATAATGTATCCTAGCTTTACTTACAATTATGAGATCCATTGTTATATTTGTTTTTAAAATATTTCTGAAAATATCTACACAGTAAAATGTGAATAAATGCATGTGTACACCGACAGTAAATCAAATTAAATTTTGTAATTATTTCTTAATATTTTATAGAACATGTTATGTATTCGTTAAGACTGATGAGGGATAGAATTGATACATTAATAGTGTTGGTAGGTATAGGCCAAGTTGCCGGCAGGAAGAGTTATTCTCTTCTCATATTAATTTAAAAATAAATAAAATATATTTATTCCCTACCTTATATATATTTTAGTGGTTGGTTGTTAATAATGATGGTTCTCTCGCATACCAAGTATTTTACTCAGTCCAATTTAAAGGTAGGAGTGGTCCCCTTGCCAAATCAAGTTTATATATATAAAAAAGGCCCCATAAATTATTATGGTATTCCTTTTCAAGAATGGGAAGCATGTAGTTAGATTTTTGGGTGCCTATCTATGGCGTTACTTTTGTAATGTAATACCATCAAGAGTTGAGATTCCATTGGACTCATGGAGTTGGGGCCACATTAAAATTGTTAATGTGGATTGGAAGTTTGATAATTTGGTAAGTTTCATTACTTGACCAGCTGATTTTACAAAGTAATTAGTGTTTTTTTTCTTCTTCCCTTTGGTTGAAATAGTTTGGTCAGCACTTATTTTCATCATAACCTAACACATTTTGGAATTAAGAGTGTAATTTACTTTGCTTTCTAGTTTTCACGTCACATGCTGAAAAGCTAGTAAGATCAGTTGTAGACTTTTAATTGTAAGCACTAAAAAACTATTTATTTATGTTTTCAGAAAAATATGTACCATTACAAATATCAGTTGGTTGGTCCGCTTTGTGATAATAAATTTGCAACTTTAGTGTATGGATTTCAAGAGAATAAAACTAGGGAACTTTTTAGTTAAATTTGATAATCCATTTCAATTGGTGGATGTTAAGTGGAATTATATTTAAAACAATTTATTTGTTTTAAATTGTGAACTTTTTAAAATATTTTGATAATTTGAAAATAGTAAATAAAGGAACGTGAATTTAACCAAAAGATTTATAAAATTTTTGAAACTAAAATAGTTCATATAAAAGTGAGGATATGTCGTACCAAATTTTGAAAAATTAATCTAAATTAATCTATAAAGGTGATGATTTGAGTCTGACCTATTGTTTATGATATATATTTTTTTTCGACATTTTTTTAAAATTTAATATAGTCTGAAAGCTTATTTAATTATATATATTTTACATATTTTTTAAATAGAATAAAATATACCTTTAAATATAGAAAACTAATAAAATTATATATTTTTTACTCAATAAATACTTAAGTTATTATATATGCGTGCGTCGACATATTAGACCTAAAAAGGAATTTGAACTTCACATTTTTATTAAACATATCAAAATAAATCATATTTTAAGTAGGTCAGTCTTAAAATCTCGACGAAGATCAAACCATACTTTAAGTAGGTCAAATAATAGAGTACTAACGGACGGTATACTTTATTTCTACCTCTATGTTCCTAAAAAACTATAGCGGCCAAAATCGAATATATCTCGAATTTAATGGACAAAAATTATAATTAAGTTAATTCATAGAATAGTAGTTTTTATAAATGAATGAGTAGATTTTAGAAAAAATATATCTTGAGATCTATTAACATAATTTAGTAACAACATACTCATTTATCTTTTATTTTATTTTTTTAATTTAATTTTTGATTTAATTTTAAGTAACGATTTCATTATCATATTCAAACAAAACTCATAAAAATAACAATTATCTTCAACACAATCTATATTTTCATTAAATTTATAATTCAAATATTTAAACAAAATTATATATTTATCTCTAATAACAACAACATCAAATAAATAATTCACCTTTTAATATTTAATAAATTTGATTTGGA
>JBBPBS010000106.1:1719737-1761053 GCA_037974835.1 Cicer judaicum | reverse complement strand
AAAAAAAAAAAAAAAAAAACATATTGTCTTGGTGATTTGAGAATCGAATATTAAAATGCGAATTTTTTATTTGATAATTTTGCTGTTGAAGGAGATAAATATATGAATTTCTTTAAATATTTGATTTATAAATATTTTGAATTTTATTTGAAAATGATGATAAATTTTATGCTTTATGATAATATTATTGAGATGTTAAAACATAAAATATCAAATAAATATTTAAAATAAATAAATGATTAATATATATATATATATATAATTAAATTGTTATCTAAAATTAAATTTTAATTGATGGAATGAAATATTTTTGTCTATAGATAATATTTGATATTTTTTCTTTATTCTCTCTATTATTTTGAGTTTAACCACCTCAACCTTCTACCACATTACTTACCGGTTAAATGCAACGTCAAACTCAACCCTTTCTTCTCAAAGAAACCACGCAATCAGAGAGCCCTTTGCTTAAAAATTTGTTAGCACATTCAAAAACTAGATATCCTTGTAATAAACTATTACACCCCTATATCTTTCTCTTGTTCTCCCTATCTCTCAAAAGCAAAAACAAAAACAAAATTCATGGCACTGGTGATAAGAATGGTGATGGTGGTGGAGAAGAGGTGGTGAGACCCATATCAAGAAGAGAGAAGAAAGAAAATAGATCAAATGTGGTGGGTGCAAAATGTAAGGAAAAAACTAGACTTTTAACCATAGATAAATATTGGATCTTGTGAAATTTATTCATCCTCGCAAAGATAAAAATATGTAGGAGCAATCTATTGGGTCATGTATAAATGTTTTCATTTTTTTATAATATAAAAGATGATAAATGCACAATAATTAACTAACGCAATTAGGATATATTGGATTTGAATTTGGGTTACACATCCAACCTATTTATTTTTAGTAAATGTAGATCATTAATGTAAAAGTGTATTTTGTCTGGTTTGGTGAGAAATGAAATTGCTCACTCACCTAGAAGCCATTGTAGATTTGTAGTTTTAAATATTCTATCATTTATAAATTTTGCCATATCTTTGCAGATAACTAGTGCAGTATCAGTCCGTGTCATGCACAAATAAAATTATATAAGATGCTAAGATAAATAAAAAATGAATATATACATAAATTAAGTATTATTGTTGCTACTTTGGAAAAAAACTATTTACTTCATTATTATATATTTATGTACGACAATACAATTTTTATTTTCATGCATTTTGTACAACACATGTCATGTATAAATTTATAATTAATTAACATATACTCGCATTTTTAAATAAAATATATTAAATATATATTTTTATAAAAAATAAGAAAATATACATTATAATTTTAACTTGTAAAAAATATCATCTAACTAATTAATAAACAAACACATTTAACATATTCCAAATTTAGAATTCAAAAATATTAAAGTTTTGTTTTAATTTTTTTTTGGATATTTGATTTGCTTTGAATATTTTAAGTGTTCACTTTGTATTTGGACCCTTTTACAATTTTAAAAGAAAAAAGTACAAATGTTTTCAATTTTTGTTGCTGTTGGGAATTTACATGTGGAAAAATAGAATTAGATAAATTGCAGGAGTTTTGGGTTATGGTGATGGGGTGCCTAATGTATTACTCATTAAAATAATTTAAATAAATATTTTGTTAATTATTTTAATCTTTATATTTTCTTTTTAGTTTTTTTTTAATTAAATAAAAATTCATTTATTCATTTAAATTAATAAAATATATCAAAATTAATAATAATAATAATAATAATAAATATGTGAACAAACTCATAAAATCTAAATTAATAATACAAAACGACTAAAATATGTAATAAATCAAAGTTACGTTAATATATAAATAAAACAACACACATCAAAATATATAACAACATAAAAATAAAATATTTTAGACTGCAAAAAAATAATAGAAAAAACTTAAAAATAAACTAAAATTTAGTGGAATTTATTTATGTAAATAAAATAAAAGAAATTTAAAAATTTATTCCAAATAAAAAATATCACAAACTATATCCTCTAAATAAAGAAAAAGAAACACAAGTTTTATTTTGAGAGCAGCTACCATTATTTCACGTTCTAAGCCTCAAACATGTTATTTTTTTTTTAAAAAAAATTATCCTTAATTAGTTTAATGTGTTTTTTAATTAATGTAGTTAGTAAAACTAGTAACAAAACATTACAATGACATTATCTCAACCTTGTGAAGTTTGATCTCAGCCGTTGAAGAACCATAAATTAGCGTTTAACCATTACATTATCCATTTTAAATTTTAATAAAATGAAATTAAATAAAGTAAACGAAACAATGGCAAGGTGTCTCGGTGGCTCCATATATCCCCAGCGATACTGAGTAGTAGTGTCGTGTGTGCAACTGCAACAACACTGCAACGATTTTCGAGAAATTAACGATGGCTACTACATGTTTCCGTTTACCCATATCCATGCCTACTTCCATGCCTACTTCCATGCCCACTTCACCTTCTTCCTCCTCTTCTCGTTTCCCTCCAAGAAGACTCAAAACTCTTACAACCGTCAATGCATTTATCAAACCCAAAATTCCATTACCCCCTTTCAACCCTAACGACCCTTTTCTATCCAAACTCGCTTCCGTCGCTGCCTCTTCTCCAGAAACACTTCTTAACCCTTCTTCAACTCCCGATAATCTTCCTTATTTGGATATTTTTGAATCCCCTCAACTCATGGCCACTCCCGCTCAAGTATTTCATTTTCTTATTATACCATTCTATTTCTTCTTAGAAATTATTCTATGCTGTGTTATATTAATTGCGTATTATATTCTTTTGCATTAATTTTAATTATCTTTATGTTCTGTGGTTGAAAATTGAAATAGCTTGAAAGGTCTGTTTCGTACAACGAACACCGCCCTAGAAGGCCACCGCCTGATTTGCCTTCCCTGTTGCTCAATGGTCGAATTGTTTACATTGGCATGCCTGTAAGTGTTCAATTATTAATTCGTTTATGTATTATTCTATTTGCTGCTATTTCTGGTGTTTATTACTCTGTCAGTCAGTCCCTTTTATAAGCACCCTTTGTAGTTTGCACACATATTAACAACAGTAGATAGTGTATTTAATGTGTCTATTTTGTGTATATATGTAACTAAAATACTCTTTTGTATATGTATATAGTTAACTTTGACTTCTCATATTCTAAGACACTTAGTTGTATTATTTGGAAAAAGGAAGGTGATCAATCTCGTTTCCCATTTCCATGATGGACTCTTTGGAAGATTGCTTTGGTAGTATTGCTTGGGGGATTGGAATAGTTGGAAGAATTTTTGGAACTAGGGAGTTTAGGTAGACAAAGAGGTTCGCTATTCATGTTGGAGACTTGGGTGGAGAGAGAGACTAGTAATATATAGGGAAAAGACGTGATTGGAAATGTGTATTGGGAAAATTGGGCTGGAGGATAATTGAAGAGATTGCATGCTTGTTGTTCCAATATTATTGAAAGATTATCAAGATGTACAACCACTCAATATTTTATAGCATGCAATTTGTAATTATTATCAATTAACTTTATAAAAAAATATTAGTACTGTATGCATAATGAACCCAAACATATCAATCGATAATTCTCCCAACACACACAATGCTCTGTAGGCAGCAAACCACGTACTGGGTTATGTGACTATAGGCTTGAGTTTCACAGTTATCTGCATTCTCCCTCTTAATACATTTTTTGCTATTGCAATTTGTACAAACTGTTATGACTGTTTCTACTTTCTACCCATCAGTTGGTGCCAGCTGTCACAGAGCTTGTTATTGCAGAGCTGATGTACCTTCAGTGGATGGATCCTAAAGAACCAATATATATTTACATAAATTCCACCGGGACTACGCGAGCAGATGGAGAAACGGTAATTGCCCTCCAGCCTGCTATTTACATTGAAATGTATGATGTACTGCTCACACTTGGACACATCCTTTGTATGGTTCATACATCTGTACGATAATAATGTCTGCCTCCTTTCTTTCTTACCTTTTCATCTCATGCATGTGTTGTTTGTGACTTCAGGTAGCAATGGAGACAGAAGGTTTTGCCATTTATGACGCTATGATGCAGATGAAAACTGAGGTGTATTTTCTTCTCATTAAAAATGCCGTTCAAATGATTATTTACATGTATTTCTTGTTGTCTTTTATTGATAATTGTACTTGATAGTAATATGATGTGATGTGGGTTGCTTTGATTTATGGAAATTGTGAAGCATAATGTAATTATGATGGTTGTGACATTATTGCATCAATGATTGGGATGTTGTATGGACGATTTATGCTACTGATAGCATGACAACATGTTGGCACTTGGCAGTAATTTATGTTTGTAACTGCATGCATTCATTTGATGTGCCACAGTTAAGTTTTAATTGACATATGACCTGGAATTTGTTTTTGACTTGATCTGAGTAATGTATTTTTAATCAATTATGAGGAATAATAGGTCAGTTATTTGTCTACTCAGAATTATCTGCAACCACTCATACTTTTTATGCAACCTGTTTGTCTCTTTGATAATATTTGAAAATATCGTGTCTCATGTATTTGGTTTTTTGCACCCTGAGCAGATACACACAGTGGCCCTTGGAGCTGCTGTCGGTCTAGCCTGTTTGTTACTTTCAGCAGGGACTCGTGGTAGACGTTATATGACACCACATGCGAAGGGTACGGTGTGGACCCAATTGTTTCTTTGTTTTTGTTTATGGTGCTTTAATTCTTCACAGTTTTGATACTTCTCTATTGGTTCCTATTTCAGCCATGATTCAGCAGCCTCGTGTTCCATCATCTGGGTTGAGACCTGCAAGTGATGTTCTTATTCATGCAAAGGAGGTTAGTCCAATTTATTTGCGCCACAGTGAGTTTTTTTTAATAGGAATGGCAAAGTTTGGTTGTGTTTGTTTATTTTTCCTTCTCATGTTGTTTGTGTGTCTTGCAATTGGCAATGTAATACTGCCACACTATATTCATGGGATTATTTTTCTTATCAATACTAGTTTCATGTTGATACATTGTTTATGTTCAAGTTTTCATTTACACTCAAATATAATATCTTGATGTGATTCCTTAGTACATTTGAGCATATTTTCATTTTTTTCTAACTACCCAAACCTAATTTCCATAATCATCTGTTAAATGTGAATTTGAGCATCTTTCTAGTTCAAGGCCCATGATTTATATTCACTCAAATATTCCCCAGTCACAGATTTCCCTCATATATTTGGGATGGACCATTTTTCTATTCTTTCTTATTTCCAGCTGTAGTTTCTATTCTTTAAATTTCACTCTAAAGTGAAACTGAACATCTTTCATAAACTTGTACATTCTATGGCTGTACATCTATCTACTTATCTTCACTCTTGATGCTCTTTTATTTAAACTTGAATGTGCAACTATGTCTCAGAATTCTTTGCTCATGCTCCAAAATTTTCAGGTGATAGTAAACAGGGACACTCTGGTTCAACTACTGGCCAAACACACGGGAAATGTCAGTATCATGCATTACTTATTGGATATCGTATTTTTCAATGAACATGAGGGAGAATCTAATATTTTTGTTATTTGCTTCTTTTCTGAACAACCAGTCTGAGGAAACAGTTGCTAATGTGATGAAGAGACCATATTACATGGATGCGTTATTGGCAAAGGAATTTGGGGTCATCGACAAAGTAAGTGCTTATTTACATTGTGTTTGAGTCTGCTTGTTTTATTTTTAATGAAAAAAGCCACTTTTATTTGGAAAAATTCATATTTCAAAATTTGTAGGGTAAATCACTTTAGCACACATTTTGAGTAAAACAAGCTCAAGATTCTGTAATATTTTTTTGTGCCTTTAGCACAATTTTTAAATCACTTTACTAATAAATAAAAACAAATGGCTCGTAGTATAATATGTTCTTCTGTCTTTTTTTTCAAACGTGTTTTGCTGACTAAACCAATGTTGACACTGTTACCAGATTCTTTGGCGTGGCCAGGAGAAGATTATGGGAGACGTTCCTTCTCGGGAAGATTGGGAGAAGGGTACTGCTGGTGCTAAAGTTGCAGATAGATTTTAGTTCCTCCTTTTTCGATACATATCTTGCTAATGTAAGTGAATCATCTTCCTCTCGCATTTTGTTACTGCAAAATGTTGGACGTATTTATTTAGCTTATATTCAATGAATGATGCTGCCTCTGTTTTGATGGATGGAGAGTAAAGGGGCTTGCCGAATGAGATTTGATTGCGCGAACTACATAGATGATGTGCCCCTCGTAAAAGCGAATATGCTTCTCTTGGAATAAAATCTTTAGGAGATTGTAGTATATACTGCAATGTTTGGAAAATTAGAAAACCAGTTCTGAATAACTAAATTGTAGATAAAGTGAAAAATAGGGATACGGTTAGACAAATTAATCAATATTTGGTTCATAGGGGAACTGGTTCGTTTAAAGCCGACCTCTCTGTTGATTTTTGTAAAACTTTTCTGCTTTAAATAACCCATCTTGGCACATCTAGTGAATTGTACTGTTGCAATGTGATGTGTATCTAGTCTACAGCTTGATACACTTGTTAAGAGTAGGGTCATTACTCATTTTTGTGGTGTAGGCTTTGATCTGAAATTTTGTGCTGCTGACTTGCAGGTTACAGATCCTTCAGGCCCTATTACCATGTGTAGGAGGTTTCTGTTTATATTTTGTTTTAAAGATTTTTTTTTATAAAAAAATTATCCAGGGCTCCTAGGAATGTTCCACAGCTATTCACTGGAAACTGTAGTTATTAAAAAGCTGTAGTGCACAGAAGGCATGAATGGTTGAACATAAAAGCAACAAAGTAATCATTCATCTATGTCTATGGTCATATAGTGTTTGATTTGGTTGTGGTCGTATTTTTGTTGTCCTTCATATTCTTTCTCTTAGCGGGGGGATTTGTTGCGTTTCTTTCTCATTTTTTAATGTTCCTCCTCCTCTGGTAACTTTCTTGACATCTAAAGCACATACAAAAATATGTATTTTCATTTAAACCGTAAAGGGTCCATTTAACCATAACCGATTAGTGTGTTTGGTTTCAAAGTGCAATGTATTAAAATTGGTTTGATCAAGTCTGATTTTAGTACCAATACATGTCTAATTACTAATTTATTATTACTATTAGGCAACTTTTTTTTTTGGGTTTGGTACACGAAGAAAAGATTATTAGGCTAATTTGATTTTACCTTCAAGCTGATTTTAATTAAAAGTGATTAAAATTGTTTTCATGTTGGGTTTTGGAGTAAAAATATATATTACAACCATAGATCATTCAATCAGTTATAGTTAAATCGCTTTTACAAAAAAAAAAGTTTTTCAAAATAATGTTGATCAAATACTGGTCCAAATGTACACGCACCGAGTAATGACTCAAGGGTCTTCTTTGGGCCATTACGTGTAAAAGTGAGAATAATTACGAGTCTAAGACAAGTTGAAATCGAAAGTGGAAGTGAACAACCAACAAAAATGAGCGTAAGAGCAGCGGTGAATTTTTTGGGGTGTTATTGAGTACCCTCTATATATTGATTTATTTGTTTTCAGTAGACATTTAATAAATTATATTAAAGTAAATTAATTAAATTATATGAAAATATTTTTGTTTTGAATTGTATTGATATATAAAATTGTTGTTGAGATTAATTTCGTATTTTTTTAAGTGCTGAATTAGATGAATGGATTATTTATCAAGCACTAGTTTTTTAATAAACGAGTAACGTTCTTCGCAAGACTTGAGCATCCAAAAACGAAGTGAACTTTATCGGTCTTTTCAAATGTTCTAAGGGCATACTTTTAAAAATGGAAATCAAATCATACCTTCATTATTTATTTTAGGATTTAATTTAATATATAATGTAAATGCAAATTTTTTACACGATTAGATTATTAAATATATTTAATATTTATTAAAATTATTTTTAAAATCATTTTCATGACTGTGATGTACTTATGTTGTAACAATTTTATATTAACGATGCATAATAATTAAATTCTTTATTTTATGAAAAAGTATTTTGTAAGAAATTACATTTTTCTTGTTTTTCTTTCATAAAAAAGCACAACTCTAATTTTATTTAGGGCCGAATGTCAATTAGATATAGATGAGTTTTGACGCAATTTTGTCAAACCATCTTAAATCTTAAAATTATAATTTACAAATTTAATTTTGACCAATTTTTAAATTGGAGCACACGGATTTAAGTCATAAGAGATTTACAGGTGAATTGGTTTTGGTGATAAATTTTTTATTTTTTTATTGGATTGTGTTTTTTTTTATAACTTTTTATTCATTTTATTTTTAAATTTACTTTTTTAAGAAAAAAAAGTTAGCTTTCAATATTTTATCAAATGCTTGAATTGATTTTTATCGAAGTGTGATGATTAAGTGAAAATAAAAGAAAGATATAAATTTTTATAAAGAGAATTTTAAGTGAAGCTATGAAAAGGGTTAAAAACACTCTTTCAGATGTCACTACTTTAAGACTTATTCACAGAAATTCGGGTAATTTTATCTTATAAAATAATAAAGGTTAGAAAAAGAATCTTTTAACATTTTACAACCGTGTATTATCTACATTTACCAATTTGTGTGACCCACCCAGTCCCACTGCAACCGGTCTGCATATCAATGATCAAATTGGTTGACTCAAGATCGTTCGGTTTTGTTAATATCTAATTTTATTTGAAAAGAAAAGCATGGCCTAACACAGTCATTCCAATGAGACACCCTTCAATCTTCGGATTGGCATTACTCTTCTCATTTTCCGTTACGTCGTCTTCATCTTTTCCACAATCACCGTTCTCTTCGAACCGCGATTCTCTTCTTCTACTTCAATCTTCTTCCATCTCAGCCCGAAAAGCCACTCCCTCTGACTTATTGTCTCTGCTGGGTCCCACACCTCACTCCAAAACCGTCAATCCCGCTGTAGCACGTCAGCTCAAGTCATGCCTCAAATTCATGGTTCCCTTTTCTCCCACAGTCGATGCCGAACCTCCACGTCATAGGAAATTGGGCCGGGCCGAACTAACCGGCCCAAATCGGAGATACGATAACGATATGATTTGGTGGCCGCCTGAGCCTGTTTTGGAACTGGCCCGCATCGCCGTCGATTCCGGTGGGGACCCTGCCGCCATTCATCGCCTTCTTGATCCAACCATCATTCCAGTAAGTTATAAACCTAATACATATCAATCAGAGGAATAAAAAAACTTAATGAACAAGATAAACAACTTAATAACTGCTTAAAACATAATCATTGTTTATGTATAAATTACTTATTTCTGTAATAAATGATAAGATAAAATCAAGTCATACAGTTAAAATATAAACTATCCTGAAAAGTTTATGGAAACAAAATAAGCTGAAAATAGCTTAGCCACATTCATAAATGGTTTCCATAAGTCATAACTAAGGTTTTAAATAGCTGCCTTGCGATTTTGGCGTTACAGGTGTTGCAATGTGGATACCGTTGTTACAGTGTGAATTAATTTCAACATGGTACATCCTTTATTAAAATTATTTGTAATATCATATAATGTATAAAATACTAGTTGAGAGATAAGAGAAGGTTAAAACCAGCTAAAAAGTTAAAGCAGTGGTCAGATTTCTTCTGAAAAATGCTTTCAAATCTTTTGGTCTGGATTACTAAAAAAGGGGATTAACAAAAATATTTTATATGAACAAGATTCTGTCATGTCAGTTGTGCCCGTAACAATGTTTTGTTGCGGCCGTGTTTTTTCTTCACCGCCTTAAAACCGAAAATAAAGGTAACGGAGGCTAAAGATACTGTTTTGTCGTGGTTGTTTTTTTCGGTCTGTGTTCCTTTATTTAAAACCTTGGTCATAGCATCTCCTAAACAGTTTAAGACTCTCAAAAGTTCTTATGTTTGTAAATAATTTCGAACAATTCAGTACAAGTTACTACGTGGTTTTGACTTTTGGAGGTACCTGATGTGGAAGGAGCAAATGAAGAGAAATGCCAACTAACCAGAACTCCCTATGGTAGACGCTTCATTTCTGAGGTTTGTTCTCATTCTAACATTTAATGGATCAAAAGGGAGACAGAGTGAGTATTGATAGTTATGATGCTGCATCTCGGTTTCTCTGATTGCAGGAACTGAACACGTATATGCAATTTTTGTTTGAACTCATTGTTGATCGGGGTCCTTCTGTTGGGTTTGATGTTGCCTTGAACCGCTTTGATTTATTCCACGGCCATCTCTTTCTATCCTTTGACACTGGAAGACTTGGGATCTTGTATGTTAATAGTTAGTTAATGATGCTGATTCATTTTTCTGTTATTTGTTCCAAAGGCACCGAAACATCAATTAACTAGATATAACTCACCTTTTTTAAATGTTTATCTTTGTTGAGTTAAGAATACAATTTATACAACCATTTTACATTTGACAGATTCCATGCAAGGGAATACCCGGCATATGATAAACGAGTGTTCCCATATAATATGGGTTTTTGTCAGAGAGGTATATTGCTATATATCATCACATCTTCAGATTTTATCCGTAGTTTGATTTTCTTTCATATCTGTTAAGCTTCCAAGTCGTAGGTCCTGCTTTGGAAATTCTGTTTTCTTTTATTATATTGATCTTGTGAAATTGCTTAATAGTTTTTGTAGGCAGTTGGTGTGGGAAATGGACCCTCTACCTTAGGCAGGAAAGTCATAATGACTTTAATAAATATTATGAGATATAAAGGTGTGATATGACGATATAGTGATAGCGTCTTTCCCATTAGAGGATCTGTGTCCCATTTGTGTGTGAGTGACTGGACATAGATGGGTTGTGATTGATGTCTGGTATTTTATAACGAGAAAGATGAGGAGCAGTGTTGTTAAATGGCGGCATTAGCGGAAATGCGTGGCGGATTTTTTGACTACTGCCATAACCAATTTGGGAAGCGATGCCCGCCATGGCAGCGCCATGCTGCAATGGTGTGTTTAAATGGAGGATTTTTGGCCTTCCGCCATGTTCCACCATCTGCCGTCGACAACAATGAGGATTAAGGAGGAGTGAATTTCTCAGTTACAAATACAATTATCAAACTTAAGGGTCGGGCATCAATCTCCCTGCTATAAGGATCCGATTATCTTACAAAATGACTGGCATCATGCCCTATCATCCCTTCCTATTATATTTCTTCAACATAGTCTACCTCTAACTATGTCTGCCGTAACTAATCCTACCCAATATCATATTCATAAGCATGCAAGAACCGGGGAAACCATCCCTATAAAGCTAGCTGTCAAGGGAGAAGAATCAAGCCAGTTAAGTACTCCACCGAGCATCCCATACTGCTCTATGTGGGACCTCAACACCCCATAATATCCAAAACCCCTATCACAAACTCTGTAGCCTAAGGCCCAGATTCTCTTAAAAAAGACTACCTATGTTACCGCTAACTATCTCAATCACAATTACTCACTAACCAATTAACGAACAAACGTTAATCTCTCAACTAACATACTCCCTCTGGTCACAAGTATAAACAAAAGTCAAAATATATTTGGCCTAAAATTTGGGTCAAATACATATTGACTTTTGCTTATATTTGTGACTGGAGGGAGTATCCATCAAGGAGAGAGAAGAAATAAATTTTTGTTGCCAATGTTAAGAGGTTATTGTAAATGTCAAATACATAAATGTTTGATTGCCTTTTCTTTTGATTCTCAACTTTTTAAGTGGTGTTTGGTTTTTTTATTTCTTTCAGGGTCCAATGTGACATATGATGATTCAATGAACTTGCGAAATATTCTGTGGCTGGCTCCTTTGCCTGACAAGTCCTCTAAATCTTGGGTGGCACCAGGTACCCTCAATAAAGTTAACATACTCTTAAGTTTCACGCTAAATTTTATGATCAAAATTGGATCAACCTATCCGTCGTGCAAAGAGTCACCAACCTACTCCAGATTTTATTATTATTATTTGTGCTCTTTTGAAATTTTAAAGTGATACCTTAGATATATGAGCCTAAATAAAGTACTATGGTGGTAAGCAATGTTTTCTGATACCGATTTTCCTTTTTCAGTTTTGCTATTGCCATTGGACAGAAAAATCTCTTGATCCCTTATCTGACTCTTGTTTTTCTTCTGCAAATTCAGCTTGGAATTAAACTCTCTTTTCTGGTTTCTTAATCCTTTCTACATTATAGCTTCAATTCCTATCAGTATGCTTCCTCTAAGATTGGATAGTGATACCAGATGTTAATCGTGCCAATCTTATTACCAAAGAGAGTAAAGCAGAGGACTCAAGTACTTAGCCTAAAAGAGTTAAATAAAGTGCTGTCTTAGAGCCTCAATACCCTCTTGATAGAAGTCTTTACTTGATGTATAGTTTTGTTAGTTAGATGATGATAATCTTTGAACTTCAAAGGTGGATTTTCTTATAAAATTGTACAAGTCTGAACAGTATCTTAACACAAACAACAGTCACTTTTATCCTTTTTCCTTCTTGTTCGCTTCCTTCACACACTGCGTGAAGGTGTAGATCATAGATGTGTATATTTCTGTGTAACTTTGAAGATTGATATCTCTCTAGTATTGTATCCTTCATACTTTACATTGACATTATTATTGGTTCTTTATGTCATGTTATTTGTTGTGCTAGATGGTTGAATAGCTTTAAAATATCAATTGCGTGCAGGGGTTCTGGTAGTGCTGGATGCTAGGCCTGATGGAATCATATACAGAGATCTAATACCAGATTATGTACAAATTGCAAGGACAATATATGAAGGTTTGGTTTAGTTTGATTTTCAAATGACTGAAACTTGTCTTTTTTTAGTTTCAAATTTTCAGAAAGGGTGACTTCATTGTGTGTCATCATATTTTCTTCGTTGTAGATGATTTCGGGGAGGTTGCCGTTGATGTGAACATCTTGAATGTGGGTTCTCAAAGTCAAAATTATCAACTATTCATTTGTTGATGCTCGATTGCAAAGAAGATTGCTTTGTAAATTTCCTCTGATTTATGAGGTTAATTGATGATTGTGTGTCATTACTGTGTATGTTCGTGCAATTATATCAAATTAGTTCTCTAACTTTATTATTTATAAATAAATCTTCTGATATAGCAACAACCATTACTTTATAACGTGCACTCCCTAAGTTGATTTTCGCAGCGCTTATTATGTGCTCCTCCCGGTCTTAAAATAAAGCAAGAAGTGAAATGTATTTACAAAATATATTTGACCTTTTATTTATATTTAAGATAGGAAGGGTTATGATTTAGCCAGAGTACACATGGTACACAACAAAACTGGATCAATGAGTTCCTTGGTTTTATTTTTTCCCTTTTCTTTTTCTTTGAAATGTGTTCATTTAAGAGTAAAATATAAATAAAAAAGATATTTGAAAAATTGATTTATGTGGTTTAAAATTTAGATTAAGCACCAATGTGTAAGTTGGAGTGTTGATTATATCCATTATGCAACTACGTACAGCATAAATAACTAAACAGGTTGGTTTAATAAATAAATTAGACGGGGTTGCTTTTGTTTTTTTTAAGGAAATTAGAAGGGTTGCTTGTGTCTTGCATAATAATATTATAATACAAAATCGTTATTATACTCTTGACAAAATTAATTTCAAGCTCCTTATCATCATAATGTGACGTCGATGACATATTTTACAGATTTGTTGCGAAAATGTGTATACAACTGCATGTTATGTGACTTAAGCGGGGTTAGATATATAATATACTAATCTTCCTTATTCATCGTTTTACCACTTCTCGACAAATTGAAAACTAAACCTCTAGATTTTTAGAAGCATAAATTTGCTTCCATGAGTTCCTTTCTATCTAAATATAAGTATTTTTTTTTCAAGATACTTGATGTGAATTTTTATATTTTTCTAAATAGTTTGACGATTTTAGAGCTAAAAAAGTTTAAGCACTTAAATCTAATACTTTTTGTTGAAAGAAAGAGGACAAAAAACATACACTGGAGATGCAGTGCATCTTCTCGCTTTCTGGAAAAACAACATTTATGTTATAAATTGTTAAGAGACATGAATGGAGGAGAAGAATTAAATAAGTTATAGATACGACACATGATATTCAAGAGGTAGTAGACACTAAAGAAAAAAAGAAAAAAAAAAAATACAAAAACTTATCACTTATTACCAATTTGTTGTGATTTACATGATCATACGGAGTCAAATCTCATAATCTACATTTTACCTCATCTCTTATTAACAACATTGAAAAATTGCGTGGAAAAAAAAAGTTGCTAATGAGCCATGGAATCATCTTACTTTAAGTCAGATTAGATTCATATTGGTCATGTACATTTTTATAATGAGAGCTATAAATAGTCAACAATATAGATTTTATGAGAATTAAAAATCTGATTAAATTTAATTAACTAATCGAATACAAGTAAATAAACAAACTTAAAATTAAATAACTTTCAATAATAAAAAATAAAATAAAATAAAATAAAACCGTGGGAATGACCTAAACTAGAGCATACCCCCTTCATAAAAACAAGTGAAGAAACGTGGTGGAATTTGCTGCGTACCTTACACTCGCGCTTTCCTACTCGTTGAACTTTGCAACTAACAACACCGCCAATTTGTTATTCTCTTCCCCTGAAATTGAAATTTCTCTCTCTCCACCGATGCACCGTCTTGATCGCGGTGATGTTTGGAAGAACAAGGCTCGATCCCTGCAGCTGCAGCTCAGGGGCCGATTCAGAGTCGCCGTCGATCGACATTGGCGCCGCCGCAATTACCATACGTTCATCCCCGATGCCGACGGTTACTTCTCCTCCACTCTTCAGCGTTGGCTTAACCGATTTCGCGATTTTCGGAGGGACTCGTTGCCTTCTTCCACTTCTTTCTATCGCAAACGAGGTACTCAATTTAATTACAATTCTGTTTTCCCACTCCTGTTTATGATGTATTTTCGTGAAATTCAAATATCGTGGATAATAGGCATTGGTTAGGTTTTTCTATCGTTTAATTTTTTTTCCTGCATATGTATGTATGTACAGTGACTAGGGATTTCAGTTCCGAAGAAGAATCAACTATTCTTCGTATGATGCAAGCTGTTGCTGTTCCTATTGTTGGAAATGTCTGTCACGTGTTTATGAACGGATTAAATCGTGTTCAGGTATATGATAATCGAATTATCTTCTTCTCTCATATTTGGCTGAAAGAACTGTTGATTGAAGAATATACATGACACCAGATTACGGAAAATTCTATAAATTATTGTCCTGATATAACACTTAAATTAAGAATATTAAAACATGAATTATTAATTAAGAAGAAACCAATGTTTTCAATGTTAGCACGAGTCTTTGTTGAGATAGTACAATAAAACGAAGTTCTTTTATCTTGTTTTTGTGATTTAAGATTTTTTGTTTTAAAAAAAAGAAATGTAAAATACAACTTGAAGTATCAAATAATTGTCTCATGGGTATGCCATTGCACAGATTACTCTTTTGAAGTGTATATGTGCTTCCTTGGATATTTGATCTGAATGCTATATGTATGTGAAACACAGGTTTATGGATTGGAAAAACTACACTCTGCATTGCTGCAAAGACCTAAAGGCAAGCCTCTTCTTACGGTATGTGCTCTTCCAAGCCCTGCACTGTGCAAGAGGAATCTCTATGAGTTAATTTTTTTTTAATGGGGCTTGCTGTTAATTTTAAATTTTCAGGTTAGCAACCATGTTGCTTCCATGGATGATCCACTGGTTATTGCTTCGCTGCTTCCTCCACAAGTTCTTTTGGATGCTAGAAACCTCAGATGGACACTTTGTGCAACTGATAGATGTTTTAAAAACCCTGTAACTTCTGCATTCTTTCAATCAGTCAAAGTCTTGCCAGTTTCGCGGGGTGATGGAATTTATCAGGAGGTATGGATCCAATGCACAGTTGCTGATAACCTTGGGCAATTTTCGTTATCCAATGAGGCTTTTGAATCTATTATAATTGTTAACTTCCGGTAAACAATGCGGCTTTTAGTGAACATCTCAGTTCTTTGTTTTTATTACTATGTTATTACTTGAATCATTCAATACAATTTATCTTCATGTTCTGTCATGGAAATGATTTTTTCAAGTCTTTTATGCCCCAACCATCCTTTGGATTGCAAACGAAAGCCTCTGTCTCATTTTGTATCAGTTGGATTAATCCATTGGTCTCTTGCTTTCCACTGACCTCTTCAAACTGAATGGAAATGACATTTTTTCTTTTTCTATTCCGTTTCTTGTCCCTCTAATGATTGCATCTCCTAAAAAAAAGTTTGCAATCCTTCCAATGAAAATTTATCTCGGAAAAATAAAACATTAACCAATTAGGGAGAATGTAATTTTGAAGTGTGAGCAAGGGACACAACTTTTATTGGATGGATATGGAAAGGGACATATGGTTTTGTCCCTCCAAAGTTGAACTTGTCTGCATATATGTTACTTTGACTACATCTTCTTTATCTCTGTTGTAGGGAATGGATATGGCCCTTTCTAAATTGAACAATGGTGGTTGGGTCCATATATTCCCAGAAGGTAGTCGCTCCCGGGATGGTGGAAAAACCATGGGCTCTTGCAAGAGAGGCGTTGCCAGGTAACAAACTAACAATCTTCGTCAGTATTTTGGAATATTTGCTCATTTCATGCCATGGTTTATTTCTTATTTTGCGTGTTTCATAGCAAAAATATTTCCTCATTTTTTGGAGTATTATAATTAAAATTGTCCACTAAAGAAATAGTTTGTTCTCTACAAAGGATTGAAATTCTTCCTTTGTATCTTCAGAATGGCAAAATTTACAACTTTTGGCCTAATTGTTTCTTCTGCTCCTTTTGTTTCTATGAGATTCAAATCAAAATTTAAATGATAGATTTATGAAAGTATTCACTAATTTTTTTTTTAATATGTATGGCCTCTAAGTATTTTTACCGTATATTCAAATGTGAACATATCTTCTGCTGTTATAGTGCTGATAATTTCTGAAAATTAAGTAGATTGTATTTGTATTATCAATACTTGCTGAACGTTTTGTTACTGTCTTAAATAATGTTAGCTCAAGGGTTAAGTTGAATGGAACCAGTAACTCTATGAACTTGACCATTTTCTAAATTTAGATCTATAATTTACATGCACAGTATGTTAATTTTCTTGTTTAAGATTTTAATGTTGGTTTTCGGACTTCATTTTACTAGTATGATGTTTTAAATTTGGATTCAGTATCATAAAAATTATGGGACCTATTCTTGATTTCTTGTGAGATGAAAATTCAGGATATGTTTGTATTATTTTATATGGTGGCTTCTAGGGTGAAGGCTCTAACAAGTCCCTCACCAGTGGACCACCATTAAAACCCACAAGATTAATCAGACTCACACATCTTAGTATGCACTTTATATACTAGATTACATTTTTTTTTTCTTCTCCTTCGCTGCTTCGAAACTTCCATACCTACGCAGAGCCTTCCCCTTCACAATCAACACAGGAAGACAACCGTTCACATCAATTTCTTATATGAGTAAATTCATCCTTAAAAACACCAATCATGTCAAATTTATAAGATTGTTAATTAAATTAAGTTGAAGAAATGTATCCCATTCTCGTCTCTTTCAATTTATAATCCATAACATTCTTAGAAACCAAATCAGTTGCTCTTGCACCACCACCACATTCTCCGTCTAAAAAATTCATGAAAATACAACACCACCCTCTTGATTTCATCCAACCCAAATTGATTTGTTAATTAGAAAGAAAAAACTTTCCATCCTCATAATTTCAACAGAGGTGAATGGACAATGAATGATTTTTCAGATCTAAAAAGAGTACTGAGGTTGTTTGCTGGAAATTGGGATCTTAAGATGAATGATGGGTGCTTGTTGGAAATGGGATGAGGGTGGCGATAGGGTGTATGTGATATGAGCAGAATTATTAAGCCAATAGAAGATTGTGTTTCTTTCACTATGTTCATGGTTGCTGATCCAGCAGTGTAATTGTGTAAGGGAGAGGAGGAAGAAAAAGAAAAAATATCTAGTGGGAACAACACACCGTAAGATCTAATATAATTTATTAATCAAACGATTCTGAATAATGCTTCATGGTGAACCATTTAAATGGTGGTCCACTCTAGACACCACCATTTTATATATCATATATAATTTTTTCTTTTCTTTTTTTTAATATTACTTTTCTGTCAACATATTGGATTGGACAAGGCATTATTATGTATATGTGCTGCATTATAATGTGATGGTTGTTTTTGACATGATACATAATAACTTAAGATTTATTAATTTCTAAAATATCTTATTTTCACATTTTTCTTCTCGACATTTCTACTATTTGGTATTTCAATATAGCAATGCGTATTTCCTGATGTAAATTCCTCTATCAGGTTTGTCCTGGATGGAGATAGCATGCCCATTGTTATCCCATTTGTACATACAGGGATGCAGGAGATTATGCCAATAGGTGCCAGCTTTCCCAGAATTGGAAAGATGGTAAGTACTTTTGACCCATTTCCGAAATTATTTCATCAACAAATAGGGAATCAATAAAATGAAATAATCCAGCCCTAGCCAATGTACGAACCTTCCATGGTTCAAACTTCAAACTACTTGAAGGGCCTAGATTGCTAGCTTTTAGTGGAATGCTGCACTATTTGTTCCTTTGGTTTGGATCTGTTTTTTACACTTCCTCAAAGAACAAAATGTTCACCTGACAGAATTCAGATTCTGCATGGCATGGCCTATATTTTGTTGATGTGATAAGTTTTGATTGTATTTTCAGTTTAAATACTTATTGGTTTGACATGCTTGGATTGTTTAGGTTACTGTAATTGTTGGCGACCCTATCAATTTTGACGATATACTCAACATGGAGAAAGGTCCGGCTGTGCCAAGAAAAAGACTGTATGATGCAGTAGCATCAAGAATTGGTGATCGGTTGCATGAACTGAAGGCCCAAGTTGACACTCTAGCAATGGAACAAGAAATGATGTTACAAGATCAATCCCCACACAACATGGAACGAGCATCTGGAATCTTGCAGCAGGTTGATTGGGAATTATTTGGAATGGATAATTTCATATCTTCTGCTGATGATTCCATGCAGACACCAGAAACAGTTGTCCTCCCAGATACAAGTGTTTCTGAACAGCATCAGCAATCTCATAGTATGAGAGTGGGTTTCTCATACAGGATGCGTGGTTATATGGAACAGATGGAATTAATGTCTTTTGCTGCCAGAGGCTTATTTATGAAAAATAATGAAACTAAGAACTCTTCTGGCTTTAGTAGAGAGATACGCCCCTTGAAAGCATGGAAAGAGTTCTTGGAAGCTCATCAATTGCGGCAGTGGAATTACAGCCTTTAGAATGTGTAAATTAAAATGTTTAGTTCTTAATTATAATAGTTATTAAGATTTGTTAGATTAACAGTTGGACGTAGTGTAATTGATGAGTTTTTGTAACTAGAATAGTGAATTTAGTAGTTTAGTTGTTTGGTAATGATTACTGCGAGTGGCATGATGGAACTATATGGTGGCACTAGGTCCTAATGAGATGGTGAAACCGTGAAAAAGATGGTGAAACATGAAAAAGATACCTTGGATCTAGGCTGAGGAAATAAGTAATATTTTACTTTTAGGCATATTATTTTTGGTATTTCTAATAAATACAGTTTCACACTTTCATCTCTGTTTTTTTATAAATGTCTATAGAAAGCTCAATTACTAAAATTTAGTATTTAATAAATGCACGTATTTTTCCGTCTAAAACAGAAGGCACCCCTTGATGATCCTCCAACAGATGTATGATTTTGTGCCTAATTTTCTCAATCTTCCCATGTTGACATATGTATGATTTGTACATTTTTTTGAAAATAGATATGACTTGTACTTGACTACTTGCTGTCTTAGAGATTTGTGTTATCTGTATGTTGCTGAGGGCTTAACCCCCTCTTTTTTCACCAAAGAAAGTGCCCCGCAAGACTTTTTCTGTAATGTTTTTAGCTTTTGACAAAGTATCTGTTGGTGGTCTCTGTATTGTTTTTTCTTGTATAATTTAAATTTTAAATATAGATTTCTTAAGTAATGAACATCCAAATTGAGAGTACAATGAAATAACGAGTGGTTGATTTGAATCATATATGATTCAATCACCTTAATCAAGTGATTAATGTTCGAGCACCTACCCTTATACATGAAAAATATTTGGTTGAAAATGAAAGAATCAACCTTGATTCTTTGACAGATTAATCAATGTGAAACAGGGTGATAGCTCTCACTCTCTTTATTTTATTATTTTCTGACCAATTTTATAGCTCTCACTCTCCTGTCTCGTCTAATAATCAGTGAATAACCTTGTAAGCCAATCCATTAGAATGTTGAACGTGATTGTCGACCAAAATCATTTGAGGCGCTACGACAGACACAAACTTTACAGATCACACACCAAACACTCACTACACAACAAAGTCGTAAGTAAGTATGCTTAATTATCACTAAACCAAATTGGGCCCATTGAGTGGACCCCATTTTATCAACGGTCCTGATTTACAACGAAATCAAAACCTTCTCTAATCTACCATTCACAATATTCAAGAATTGCGAGGGTAGATCTTCATTCTTCCACTCGCATTTCATAGTTAATTTGCATCTTACATAAAATAAAAATAAAAATAAAAATAAAAATAAAAATCCCGTGTTGTTCTGTGGAGTGAGTGAGATAATGGCAGAAGAAGAAGAAGAATCAGAGCTGAGCGAGAAGCAGAAAGTAGAAATCGCGAAATGGTTTCTCCTCAATTCTCCTCCTGGAGAAATCCAATACGTTGCCAAAGGTTCTTCTTCTTCATCGCATTTCCTTTCCATTCAATTATATTTTGCAATTCAATTTGCTCAAACGTTTCTTCTTCAGATGTGAAATCCATTCTCAACGACGATGGTTTGTTCAACGAAGCTGCTTCCGAAGCATTTCCCCTTTACAACAAATCTCACTTGATCGTTCTTTCAATGCCTGGTCGAAGCGGAGACGTAACTAACTATCTTGATTACTAGGGCTTCCTTTTTTTAATTCTATTTTATGATTTTTCAATTGATTGGATCGGTATCATGCTTATGTTTTGTATGAAAGATTAATCAATGTATATTTTCTTTCGATTTTCTTCTGGTTAAGTTAACAGAAATCCCTGACTTAGTAACTGCATGCAGGTATTGGTTACTTCTTTTGGGGAACTTGAGGACAATGCATTTCTTGATCCTAGGACTGCTCAAGTAGCAATAGTTGACCATGTTAAACAAGTAAGTTAATTTTCTCCTTTTAACTCATTGTCGTGTTTGGATAAACAACTTTATTATGCATTTATCATGTAACTGCCTGTGCATAAGATACTTTATTAAAGTAAATCAAACTGTTTTTGTATAAGCTGTTCTGGAGAGCATATGGAAATAAGTTGAAAATTATTTATAGACATGTCTTACAAGTGTTTTTTGTCAATGAATAAGCTAAAATAAGTCAATCCAAATATACCCTCAGTGGATCAGCCAAATATGAAGTACCAAGTCAATTTCTCAAAGATCTTTTAGGACACAGAAGCATGGTTAAAATTATTTTGAATATACCCACCATTATTCCATTTAACTTTTCTTTCTTGAGGAATGGGTTAAATAAACACGAGAGCCTTATCATACTCACTGCTTTTTTATTTCTTCAATTAATTTTTAGTAAAATAAAGGTGGAGCAAATCAAAGGCTATGTATAAGGACTGTAATATGTATACTTCATGGATGTGTGTATGTGGATAATTTTTTGCTTATTAGAGTTGCTTGTTGGAACTTGGTTCATGCATTTTTATTGAAAAACATTGAAATTAAAAGAAAACTTAGTTGGGAGTTTGGGGGTAAAGCAAAACATGAAAATTTGGTATTTCAGCCAAATATGACTTTTGTCATAAATAAGTTAAAGTGTATTTGTGGTAGGTTGTATTGTATGCATGGTGTCTTATGACAACGTGATAAATGTTACAGGTTTGTACAGAGGTGAGACCTGCACTGGATGAAGAACTTCCATCTGCATACATTGAAGAATTTCGGTAGTGCTCTGTAAATTCCATGAATAAAATGTTTTGTTTTGTGTCTGATCATTTGATGATCCTTTAGTCCTTTACTGAAGTGAACTGCTCGAAGTTTATCTTTTTTTAGAACACACTGCCTCATGTTAGATTTCAATGAATATATTTTCTTTTCAAATAAACATTTTATTCTATGTTTCTGGTAATTTTAGCTGCTTGATCTCCGAGTTTTTAAATTGTTAACGGTGGATTGACTATGAAAATTTCTTTTCCAATACAACAACCACCACCAAAGCCTTTTCAGTTTTCCCACTAGATGGGGTTAGTTATATGAATCAAATATTGTTATAATGTCATATCTTGAATCATGCCTATTGACAGTTACTGATTTATTCTTCCATGTTAATAAATTCAAAATCCTTTTTAATTGTTATACTGATAGATGGCTGTTATAAATGGAACTGTTCTATGGGCAATGTGTACCCTATTGTAGTCAGGAAGTGAGTCTCATACAAGTGATTAGATATTACGTCCTTTGTTTGTTTTTATGTGTCTTTTAAGGGTATGACATACAACTTAAGAAATGCAATTAATGCTCTTATTTATATTAAAATTATTGTTTATTTTGTTTATATACCATCTCTCTCTCTTAAATATGTTATTTTTCTACAATTATGTATGTCTATTAATTCATTAGGTAAAATGAGGATATAGTTGACAAAAACAATAATTAGTTTTTGAATTTTACAACAACAGATAAATTGGAACAAAAACTTTTCTTTAAACAATACTTTAAAGGAAATGGAGTGAGCACTTGGCTGGATGTTCTCTACATTTTTTCAATAAAAAATCATATTGACTTCTTGAATAAAGTAGCTTGAGTATGACATTATGTATTTCTCATACATTATTGCTTGCATAACACAGGACTTTTTATTGCAGATGCAGTCTGGATGCTGAGATAATTAAATATGTTGAAGAAGCTTATCCAAAAGGTGTATGCTCTGTCTACTGTGTAAATGGGAAGGATGCAGAGGGCCCTGGATCTGATTTTGAGCTTGCCATAGTGATTTCTGCTGCTAGGCATAGTCCACAAAATTTCTGGTGTGTGAATTTAGTTAAATGTTCGAATCATTATTCTTGATGACTACTTTCTATTTTACTTGTTATACAGTAAAAAAATTGATGTAGTAATGATGTTAGTATACTTTTTTTCTTCTTTGACTTTTGTATGTAGTAATGGGAGTTGGTGTTCAATTTGGAATATTGATTTCAAAGACGAACAACAAACAGTAGAAGTAAAAGGAAAATTGCAGGTGATGTTATGTAGATACTTGATGCATTGATTTGAATGAAACTTGACAGACCTTCTTTAATGTGATCATTTTTATCCTATTTTTAGGTTGGAGCCCATTATTTTGAGGAAGGAAATGTGCAGTTAGATGCAAAACACGAATGCAAAGACGCAACTCTTTTTCAGGTTACCATAAATCAGCATCCTTTGACTTTTCTTTTTTATTATGTGTGAATGTATTACTGAACTATTTGTACATGCCCATCCATATATTTTTTGCAATCTAGTCTATATGTATCCTTGCTTGTTTTATCTGTCATATTGTAAGCTAGTACAACTTTTCGAAACTGTCTGTATGATATTGAAATTATAAGACATAGGTGAAGATATAAATGGAACATTTATAGAAAGACAACAGTTATCTGTTCATGTTTCATCTTTTGATTTTATTTTCAGGCCCCTGAGGATTGTGCGCTTGCCTTATCAAGCATTATTCGTCACCATGAAACAGAGTACCTTGCTTCTCTTGAGGTACTGAATTTGATTTCTTGTAGCTAAGATCTTTCTCTCTCTCTTTCTTATTAATGTTACTAATGACCATAACTTGACAGGCTTCATATCTAAACCTTCCTGATTCTACTTTCAAGGTACCCCCTATTATATTATCATCATCCCATATTTATGTCTTGTAGTTGATAGTCATTGATTTTTGAAGCCTTTTGATTAAATTATATGCAGGATCTTCGGAGGAAGCTTCCAGTCACCCGCACCTTATTTCCATGGCATAACACTTTGCAATTTAGCTTGTCAAGAGATATCTCAAAAGAACTTGGTATTGGAAAGTAAATACACACACATACACAACAAATAAAAGTTGTGTTTATTCGAACCTGGTGGCGACAAGTTTCCTATATATAAAGTTATTCAACACATGTAATTGATCAAATCAATGATTAATGATTCTTAGGGTTGACTTTATTTTCACACATTTGCTTCCTGTAGTGCACTTCTTTGTGTGAGTCCCTATCACCAGTGTACTGTACTTTAATTATTTTTTTACATTATTTGTATAGCAGTAAAGAGTTACTTGTATCTCAAGCCATTTTCCTAAAAAGTTTAATGTCAGTACAATTAAGAAAGCTTGTTTTTTCAGAAGAAAATCTTGAGGTGGTTTTGCTTTATAACATTTTGTTTTCATACCTTCAACAGTATAATATTTTGAAAATTTTCAAAGTATATTTAGTGGATAGAATCAGCAATCGCCATTTGCTTTGTCGGCGTCCTTTATGTTGGGGCTGGTTTAGGGAAGAGAAAAGGAGGAGAATGGAGATGGTGTTGAAGACCAGTAGCTCCTTTGGACTGTCAATTTTGTTGTTGCAGGAGGAATAGTTCTCCAAGTTATGCTGGCCTAAGGTTGAGAGGGAGTGTGGCCTATGAACAACACCATGATCGTGGAGAGCAAATTTATATTCACCAAGCCAATTGGGGCTGTAATGTGAATGCTTGTCGTGGAGGATGACAAAAATGAAGGCAACACCTCTACTGTCGTTTATTTTGGTGATGCAATGCTTATGGATCTTATGGTTACCCCACACCTTTATACTTTCATTTGCATTTAGTTTTATGTCAACTTCGCATTTTTTTATGATTTTGTTATCTACACCTTTAAAATATTTCATAAAAACAAAATATTCAAAATGCCTTTGTTTATTTGCCTCATTCTATAACTCACTTTGTCTCTTTATTACTATTATTAACCTCATAACTCACGTTACAACTTATTCATAATCCACCAATCATAGCTCATACTCATTCAAAACTTATATCATTCACTCATAACTTACACCGTATAACTGTTTTCTTTGTATTGTGGTTAAAGACACCAACAAGGTATGTTTTTTCTTCGTATTGTGGTTAAAGTCATCAACAAAGTATGTTTATTGATTTGTGTTTGAGTTCGTTTTTTCTTCAAAATCTAGAAATTTTAATGTGAATTCATTTATTGTATGTTGTAAATTATTTATTGTATGGAAACTTAAATCATGCATTTTTACGTAAATTGAATTCGTGCACTTTATTAAATTTTAGAAATCATAAACAATGCGTGAATTCAGTTCACGTAAGGATACATGATTTAAATTTACGTATGTAATTGAGTAAAAAAATTTACATGCACTACGTGAATACAATTCACGTACACCTACATGAATTGAGTTCACATAATTTGTGTAAATTCAAATCACGTAAACGTACGCGAATTCAGTTCATGTATATATGATCTAAGTTTAGCATGTGAGATCTTCATGAGTTCGGTTCACATAAATGTTTGTTAACTCAGTTCACGTATGTTCCTACACAATATTAGTCTCTTCACGTATAGAAACTTAACTCACATATACAAACTCAATTCACATAAGTTCTTGGACATATTTAATTTGTGCATGCATGTTCAAGATGCATACGCATGGAGACTATCAGAATCTCCATTGTTGTTCAATATCAAATGTTGACAAAATGAGTTTCATTCTCATCAAAATCACTTTCAATCGCATAATCCTAACTAAATATTATAAATGAAAAGAAGATTGATGCAAATTTGATGTAAATGAAAAGCAATGCAGATGTTGAAGTTGTTGAAAACGGAAGAAGAAAAAGAAATGAGTGTGAGAAAAAAAAAATGAGGTAGAAAATAAAGATAAAAAAAATATTTTTTATACTTCATTTTTATGAAAAATTTAAGAAATATAAATAGCAAAGTTGTTTTTTTATTAAAAAAATTTTAAGGTGAAGAGATCAAGTTCTGTAAGTAGGAAAATTTGTAGTGCTCATTGACTATTTGCAAAAAATTTAAATTTGTCCTCTTTTGATAATATTTATTTATATCAATTTTAGATTTAGTTTTTTATACATGAACTACAAGTATGTATTTATTTATTATAATTAATACTCAAATTAAAATATAATTAAAAGAATTATATATTTAATGTAATTATTCTCAATTAATTTTATAAAATAGTCAATTGCTTCGTTAGATGTGACAGCTTAATAAGATTTGCATAGCAATAACAATTTTTTGTTAAAGCATTTTTTTCATTTTAGCCGTGAAAAAGCCATCGTCAAAAGTATAAAAGTTACATAATATTTCAGTTTTTATTTTATATGAAATAAAATATATTTGTTTACAATAATGAAATAAATATTATAAATACTATTATTACACAATAAAAATTTAAAAATATAATATTAAATTTCAATTATGTAGATTAAATAATATTTGAAAAATGATTTCGAATACGATTAATTAATGGATATATCTCAGATATTTTTAATATTTTTCAATTTTTTTAACAAAAATTAATATATATATATATATATATAATTAATTAATTAATATAATTTATTTATAATAAATATTTAATATATAATTTTTTAAAACATATTTATATAATTTTTTTTTTAAATTAAATTATTAAAACAAAGCAAAATATGTAATATTAATATTTATCTATTACTATTACTATTATTATTATTTTTATCCTTTCAGATATGATGAATTATTTAGTAAAAAAACAAAGGAGTTATGGTGAACTTATTGTAAAAAAAGAGCCGGCCGCATCTCAGTTTTGGATGAATTATTCGGTCGCTGATTGGTTGCGATTGTTCCCTAATTTTTTGTAACGCATCCAACACTGTGGTGTGTACTCTACTCACTGATTCTCTTCTTCCAAGTCCAAATCCATTTCAAATTTGGGAGATTGGTTAACTGCAACTGAAATGTTGTCACAGTGTCATCTTCACTGTTACAGTAACAATTTGTCCTTTCGATCTCCCAAACTCAGACTCAGAGCAATGGCCTCCTCTCCTCACCAATTCAATCACTTCACCGATGTCGCTAACAAGGCCGCCGACGCCGCCGGAGATGTTATCCGCAAATATTTCAGGAAAAATTTGGACATTATTCACAAACACGATCTCAGTAAGTAAAGACAATCACTCACTTCAATATTTATTATTTCACTTTGATTCCTTCTTCATATTTTATTGTGAATCATTCAGGTCCAGTCACCATTGCTGATCAAACCGCTGAAGAGGCTATGGTTTCCATCATACTAGACAATTTCCCTTCTCATGCTGTGTAAGTGTAACTGCAATTCTTTTTTATTTTTTGCATTTTAAATATGTAATTGTTGGATTTTCCACTAAATGAATTGCAGTTATGGAGAGGAAAAAGGGTGGAGATGCAGACAAAACAGTGCCGATTATGTTTGGGTATTGGATCCCATTGATGGAACTAAGAGCTTTATCACTGGTATGTTTCTTAGCTTCATTAATATTGGGTCACTTTAGAGTACTCAAATTTACATTTTGACTCTCCTCATTTTGTATCCATTTCAGGGAAACCCTTATTTGGTACTCTCATTGCTCTTTTGCAAAATGGCACACCAGTAACTATCTCATCTCTTACCACTTGAATGCTTATGTACACTTACAAATCCTAGTCTTTTCTCTTTATGCCACACAAAGTGAAAAGGAAGAAAAAGATAATGAAGGAAAATGTTAAGATTTGTGTTATTTTGCCACAAAATTTGACATCCAAATTCGACAACAATTTAGATTGTTAACACATTTCAAATATATGATTAAATATGTTCAGTAGATGATTAATTATTACAACAAGGTGTCACAATTTATCATTAACTGAACACAACTAACCATGATTATGAACGTCATTAACCATGACATTTAGGTGTTCAAATATACATATATATTCATTAATTATCCAAATTGTGTTTCTATATACATGATTTTCAGGTATTCAAATTCAAACTTCAAAATCATGTTCGTGGTTAATTGTGTTATAAGTGGATGGTTAATGAGATGCGGCATTAAATGAATAGTAAACTTTATGTTTTTAAGTTTGCTTTCCTTGTCATCAGATCCTTGGCATAATTGATCAACCTGTGTTAAGAGAAAGATGGATTGGGATGACTGGAAAGAGGACTACACTTAATGGAGAAGAAGTGTCCACACGCACTTGTGCGGACCTTTCTCAGGCATACTTGTATGCTTTTCTTCTTTTTCCTTTGCAAACTTTATCGTGAAAAGTTCTTGAGAATAAGAAGGTTGCCATGGATTTTACAATTATTACTGTTAGCAAATTTAATTTCCTATTTTTCCTACCCAGGTACACCACAAGCCCACATCTTTTTAGTGGAGATGCAGAAGAGGCATTCATACGTGTTAGAGACAAGGTCTGTTGCATTTTTACCGCATAGTTAACATATAATGTCATAAAAGGATAAAATATGCCTATCAAGTTGTTGGTTTGAGGAAGTATGTCCTTTCGTAAATAGAATACTCTGTAAATTTGTACTAAGGCATTGATTACACAAGTCTTGTTCCCAAAACAATCAGGGTTGATACATGAATCCACTTATGTTACCCATACAATATCTCAATTGTACTTTGATCCTTTTGTTCTTATTTGTTTCAACATTCTGAACTATTCCTTGCACGATAACTGCTTATGACAGTAATGATAAAATGCATTTTTCTTTCCCAAAGGATATATCTCGATTTATTATAGTCATTCAGTTATTCTATCTTTTGCATTCTTCAGGTTAAAATTCCATTATATGGCTGTGACTGCTATGCATATGCTCTTTTGTCTTCCGGCTTTGTGGATCTTGTTGTTGAGTCCGGTCTGAAGGTATTACATGCTCTCTATTGTCCAATCTTTGGTTGCTTGTTTTCATTTAAGAAACTTGTGTCCCATTCAGAGAAAAAAACTCAGATGATTAAAACAATATTTGGGTTGTTCTTTTACTCATTATTTGAATATCTTCCTTGGGTGAACTTTCTATTTCAGCCATACGATTTTCTTGCACTGGTACCTGTTATTGAAGGATCTGGAGGTGTCATAACTGATTGGGAAGGGCATCAACTCCGTTGGGAAGCTTCTCCACTTTCAATCGCAACAAGTATTTTCTTATTCAACATCTATCCTTTAAAGTCGTGCCTAATTTCTAATTCATTCTTTGGTAGCATTTGATAGACATATGGATTTTGCTGTGCTCGCTTCATATTAAAAATACAACAAAATAGGACAAAAAGTAAGAAAAGTAGTAAATTTTATTCATCTAAAAGGGAAATAACCAAAGAGGACAAAACAAAATAAGTTGCCCTGTTTTGTTCCATCCAATTGCCCAACGCTAAATTAATTAAAAGTCAATAAGGTTTTTGTCCCTTTGGCTCCATTTTATCTTAATGAATTGCATGTGACAGGTTTCAATGTTGTGGCGGCTGGTGACAAACAAATTCATCAACAAGCTCTAGATTCATTACAACGGTAATATGGATCATAACCCGAGAGTACAGTTCAAGTTTGTAATCTTCTCTAGAAGCCAAGTCGTAGTTCAGAATTCAGATGTTCCTAAGGATTTGTATATGATTTAATTGTTCTGAATTTATTTATCAAAGTTCAAATGGTGTACGCCAATCCTTGTGAACATTATTTCTACACTAAAATGTTAAGTTTGAGATGAGCCTTATGCGGAATAGTGAGTAGTCGGTTAAGGATAATTGTTGATCACAAATGACAAAGATGCTAATTGTGTTTGAAACCTTGAACTTACGATAGAAAATATCAATTATAGTTTTAGTATAAATATCAATAGGGTGGTCATGGTCAGTTATGTAAAGGAAATTAAACTGATCCGAAAGTTAGTTTGGTTGAATCAAACCACACTAGTTGAGATTTTCTCTCAAGATGAACCGGACTGGAATAACTTCAATAATCTAACTCGGTTTTAACTTCAAGAATATGTGGTCTACGTAATAGAAGAGACATTTAGCGATAAGTTTGTGTTTGTTTGGAGGGACCGTCATAAATGTTTACGGTACATAAAATATTCAACCAGAGCAGCTCCTGTACAAGGGGCAAGGTATTGTAATGTAGCTGGAGAATTTGCAGTTTCAGCCGTTAAAATAGTGTATTCTATTGCTCCTCTTTGTAGTTACTACTTGAGCCACAGAAGATGCTTTTTGACCAATAGCTACATAAACACATTACATTTTGTTCCAGTTGATTGAGAATCGTATCTGTGGCACTTTATTTTGTATTTTGAACTGAAATTTTGTGGAGATGCTGAAAAATTATTTCCATGGAGTTGCCAACAGAAGGTTCAAAACATAATGAAAATCTTTGCATGACAGTAAATGGAGAGGGAGAATGGGAGGTAGATAAATTAAAGAATGAAGTTTTTGAACACTCTGGGGATCAATTTCACTCAGGGGGAAATGCCAAAAGTGGCAAATTGTGATTTCCATCAAATTGCAAGTCAAAAGAAACAACATGTTAATTCAATCTAGAGGTATATTTTGACCACACAAAAAAAAAAAAAAACACACAACTGGATGGGCTATTTCAAAAGTGTATTTGAGAGGCTTTTAAGAATGAAGATGCGGTAGAAAAAAACTATCTAATTGTAGAGTTCTCGGATGACGAGGTAAGGAAGGCAATTTGGAAATATGATATCTCAAAAAGTCCAGAATCGGACAAGGTAAAATATTGGATTTGTGAGGAGTTAAAATCTGGTTTTATGAAGTTGACATTGGAATTTCATGCTTAATAGTAGGCTCACCAAAGGAATTAACAACTCCTTCATTGTCTTAGTTCTAAAATGGGAGTGCCTCGTCCAATCTCATTAGTAAGATGTATCTATAAAGTTTTAGTAAAAATGGTGCCGAACATGTTGAAACATATTATTAGAGGTGTGATTTTAGAAAGTTTCTTCTTTTGTCATCACATTTTAGATGAAACTATGTTTGCAAACGAAGTGGTTGAACGAAGAGAGAGAAAAAAATTATTGCTTTTAAACATACGTTTCAAAGAAATTTAATACGGAGAGATCTAATATTAGATAATCATTTGCCATTGTTGTTGTTCTTATTGATATTATAGAGATTTAATATTGTGATACATAGTACGGTGGAAATTAAAAGATTTTAAATTTGATAATTATTATCAAGAGTTTACGAAAATTAATTAAAAACAACTTATCAACCTGTTATAAACTTTGTTTTGATATATAAAAACAAATAAGCAAAATTCAAACAAATCTTACTTCACTAAAGTCAAAAGTCTATATATATTTGGGGTCCATTTATTCTTAAAAAAAAAAATTGCAGTATTTTATTTTTTTTGTTATAATATTTAAAATAAATTAAAAACAAATTTTCAAATGAAAATTTAACTTAAATAATTTATCTTAAAATATTATTTTTAAATATTTCTTCTACTTATTACAATTTTTTTAGATAATAAAATTTTAGAAAACTATTTTAAGAAATTCTGCATAAAAAATATTTTTAAACAATATCTCTTATAAATAAAAATATAAATTTTTATTATTTTAAAATCTGGAATAATAATATCTAAATTAATTTTAAAAAGAACGAAAACATTTTAAGTAAAAAAAAAAAAGTAAAAACGCTACAAGTTGTAGAGAAGAAACTAAAACAACAAAAATGAGCAGTTACATGAAATAAAAAATGCATGCCCTGCTGCTTTGCCATTGCATCAAAAACAACTTGGAGTCTCACTGAACTCAACTGCCCGAATTACGCTGTCGACTTGGTCTTAGGTCGCCGGATAACTCTACATCGATAAATTCCGTCCAGGTTTTCCATTTATTATTATTTTTTTCGGAATTTCCTTTCCTTTCCTTTACTGCTGCAGTGCGCTGCGGCTCTGTAATTGCGTCGCAGCAGAGCTCCACTTCGCACTGCGATTCGCAACATTTATAATTTAATGTTCAATGGATCTATCTCTATGGTTATATATTACTTATAAATTGTATACAAGTTTTTTTTATCGATTGTGCATGACATGTTTTTGTTTCTGTTTGTCTTCTTATCCGAAATAATGATGCATTTATTAATTCATACTTAACCTAAATCTTAAAGAATTCTTCCATAAATCTTTATATTAATTATTTGTAGCATTCGCAATTAGGTAGTAACAATGGAAAATAGTGGATATCATTCTGTAACTATTTTGAACGAAGAGTAAATTAGATCTAGAGGCTCCCTTTCACCTCTGGCTCTGGAATGATGCAAATTAGCCAAATCAGACATTAATGCGCTCCATGAGGCAACCAACATTATCTGTTTTATCTTGCTCCCATTGTCAAAGAAATCATATAGGCATGTGAGCAAGCTTTTGATCATATCGATGACCCTCATGTTGAAGCACATTTCTCTGGTGATCAACGAGGAGATTGGTTATTTTCCCTGACTAGAACCAGTCAACTACAACACTTAATCTTAATGAGACACTTCTAAATTATTGTGTTTCTGCGGTCACACTTCTTAGGAATGGCCATGTTATTAATGTATTTCATCTTGCTGCCAAGTGATTTATCTGAATTTTGATTTTTTGTTGCTCAATGGAATGGCAGTGGTGCTTCTCTTAATTTATCTTGATTCTTGTCAGGATATATAATTTCTCTGAGTTAGTTACATTAGTGTGAGTTACTGAGTATAAACTTGGTATTTTGTTTATACGTAACTGTGAGTTACTGAGTATAAACCTTCCAAATCTTGGGCTTGTTCTGTTTGAGGCCTAATAGAGGATCCCCCTCTTGTTCACCCCTCTGCTCTATATTTGGTGTCCTGTCAGTGACGTAGTTCATAACGAGTCTCTTGCTATATTAGATTCTATCCAATTTGGAATAGTTCAATGTGTACTGAAATAGATGAACTTTGCAGGTTTGAGTTGTCTCCATTATCAATCCATCATTTATCTGTGCAATATGATTATTATTCTGCTTTACATTCTCCACATCATCATGAGCAGCCCAACCCTTTGCTTTGGAAATAAGTGAGTGTATAAAAATCCTCAATTGTGTTTTAATTTTAATGATTTGGAGTTTAGACTCAACAAATCAGAAATCTGTGTTATTAACTTGATTATAGTGGTCAACTGATCACTATTATAGGGTTGAGGATAAAATTTTGAAAGTTGGAGAAGAGCTATGGGGAGAAACTCTGCCATTACAAGGTGGCTCTGGCTTTTATCAATTACAAGGTCTGAAACCACATACGTGGTATGAAGTAAAGATATCATATCCAGCATCTGTATGTATATTATGTCTTCTTTCAGTTATTTGCAGGAGATCTTTCCTTTAGAAACTAACATAATTAAATAAAAAACCAGATACCTGCTAGTTTTTCCTTACAATTGAAGAGAGACAAGTCGGATGCAGGGCTGAACAATAACAGGAGATTGCTCAACACTGAAAAGCTAATTTTTAAGACCGATAACGATCAGGTGCAATGTTAGTATGAAGTCTTACTCCAAAATTTCCCATAAAGTCTGTATGTGGCATAACTTTAGTATGCTTTATTCTTACAACCTTAACTCTTAATTCAGGACGAAACCCATTTAATATTAGTGACTGTGGAGCCAGAGGGGTTTCCTGCAAAACAGCATGTACCCGAGAGGCAATTTATCATCTTTAATATAGGTAATATTTTGCATATAATATATATATATATATAATTTTGAAGTTAGCAACTGTTGCTTCTCATGTTTCATTACTAGTTTTATTAACATTTAAATTTATCTGATATTTTTTAGATTACAGTTCAAACGACACTTAATTTTCCTTGTTCTATTGTTCTTCTGTTGATACAACAGTGTGCGATGAGCTACTGTTAGGCATACCCTACAAAGCTTGGTGGGTAGTGGCACTGGCATTTGTGTGTCTCGGAATTGCATTCATCGTTCCTTCTTTTCTTCCATTGTATTTGCTTCCAAAGAACCAAGTGCTACAATCAGACCATGTTTCAAAAACTTCTTGATAAGCTTTCCAGGGAAATGTAGTTATTAGACGGTTGTTTATCCAAATGCTGTGGCACCCTGCATGTCATTCAAAATATAGTTTTGGAATTTACCTTCTGACCATCAAAATTTCAAGTTTTTATCTTCTTCCATCAGTTATAATACCGAACTGCTATTCATGCTTATGATGATGCTTACGAGTTAATGTTTTGTTATTTTAGAAATATGTAAGATTAGTTATCTTTTGTCATTTTAATTCAACATATAAACTGAAGCTTGGGTCTTTTGGGACACTTCTCCTGTTTTTGATTTGCTCATTTGAAGGTAAATATTCCTATATGGAAAATGCTAATCGTTACTAGAAGTAAAATCAGATAAACATCAGAAAGATTAGCTCACATACCTAAAGATTTGTTGAGAAGTGATATAGAACTACAACTTTTGATAAAATCCAGAAATTCAACTTTAAATTAACTAACGAAAAACTTAAAATATTTTTTTAGAATATTTATCGATTTTAAAATTTTAGTATATATTCATGCTATAATTAGTTTTTTTTTACAAATTTAACATAATTAATGGTTCGTAACTTTGTATCTTATGAAGTATTTAAAAAGTATTAAGCTAGATACGTGTATTTTAGACATTGGAGTACATTCTTATAGTTAATGTGTCGTGTTTAATCATATATGTCAAACCTGAAATAAGACCCAGGACATGAGGGGGCCATGAGGGGGCCATGACAAAGTTTAATATTTTATTATTTGTAAATGTGTAAATCACGTCGAAAAGATTAATGTGCAAGATAGATGTATAGATGTCATTTTTTTATGAAAGCTGCTTTTTGTTTTTAATAATGAAAAAAATTTAGTGAGTAAAATTATATGGAAATATATTTTGGGGATATATAGTATCAACATACCAATTGTTTGTTTTATAAAGAAAAAAGAATAACCATTGTTGTCTAATGATATTTTGCGGTGCCAAAAGAACAAGATAGAGTCGTGTGTATAATAAATAACTGGGTTGAACTCACACTGTGTTCAGTTCAATCTTAGCAATAGCAACCGATAGTTGAGGTTGGGGGTGTAAATAATAGAAAAAAAAAGAGTATGGCAGAAATGGAAGGCGAGCAGAGAGTGGATGTTCCGGAAACGGTAGTTCTGGTTCCCGCCAAAGAGAAAGTAGTGACTAACAACCCAAGGCGCGTTGCGTCGCTTGACATCTTCCGAGGTCTCACTGTTGCGGTACTTGTATTCTCTCTTCAAATTTCACTAACTTACTTCTTTAGTGCATATTCTAAATGTTGAGACTATATAACAAGAATTAGCTCAATACCTGGAATCACTACTCACTTTTCAATTTTCTTCTCTCGCGTTTACCTCACACACTCAAAGCAAGACCATTTTACCTTTTTTAATTGTCAATTTTTTCTTTTTATAGAATTTTAAAAAAATTGCATTTTAGAAATTTTACATTCATTCGACGACGAAAGTTTGTCGTTCATTCAAAGTTTCGAAAAGGGTGACCGAAAGATTTATCTCAATTTTATTTTATTTGAGTTGAGATCTCAACCCAACCTCTAATTCTAATATCAAACTTAAACCCAACCAACTATATTTGTTATTTAAAAAAAAATGTAATTAAATTTAAACATTTGAATATATAAAAAATCATAAAATTTTATCTCAGCGTATCATTCAATTCTTAAAATACATTCACAAACACATAAAAACTAATTAAATTAACAACAAATTCTCAAATAAAATTTAATAACTAAATAATTAATATATATCAATAATAAAAAATGCCTATGATATATCAATGAGTTGTGTTTGCTAGTTCAAAATGCCAATTCGTTATTTGAACCGAACACCATTGGATTTAAATGGGTTGGATCAAAATACACGTTGGATTGGTTTGAGTAAGGGACTCGCGGGATTACCGAAACCCGTGAACACCCTTACTAACCGAAGCTAATTAAGCATGATTGTTAAAATATCCCCTCTTCTTTAAGATTACATCACAAATTTAAAATTTTATTTCTTATAAAAATCTCCATCTTTCATTTTGTAGCCCATTTCCTGGCATTGTGATCAATCAGTACATCATTCAAATAGTGACTACTGGTGCATACTACTTACTGTATATTTAAGGTGAAAGTATCTAGAGTCTAAAATCCAAAAAGAGCAATGACAAGTAACTCTAAAGGTTAATTGACGATATCGATGATAGTGCATGCCGCTATTTTCCTTGACAAATTGTTAGATGACAATTGCTGTGTGTACTATCATGTATGTTTATTCAAGAAACAATATCATGTAGCAATTATAATTTGAACTTTTAATGCCTACAGAATTCATACTAAACACTGGCAGAATTTTCAAAATTGTAGATTTCTTCTTTGATAATTAGAAAATGTCATTTTTAGATCACCTACAAAAACATCACTTGATTTATTTAGGACTTGTAAATATTCTTTTGATTTTGCTTTAGCATGTTTTGATATTATTCATTACAGCTTATGATCTTGGTTGATGATGCTGGAGGACAATGGCCAGTGATTGGTCATGCGCCATGGAATGGCTGCAATCTTGCTGATTTTGTCATGCCTTTCTTTTTGTTCATTGTTGGGATGGCCATTCCACTCTCTCTCAAGGTTAGTTGTGAATGAATGATAAAAATATGGTGGCTAAGAATGCTTTTAAGTACTTAGATTCTCTGTTCATTTATTTCTTCTACTTTGGTTTAAACCAGTCCTTTGTTTGTTTGTGTCTTCTATTTTGATATTCAGAAAATACCAAATAAACTTGTAGCTGTTAAAAGGGTGATAGTTAGAACACTCAAACTCCTCTTCTGGGGTCTGCTCTTACAAGGTTAGTTTTACTCACAAAAAGTAAAGTAATAATTTATAATAAATATAAGTATTTTCCCCATGCATTTCTATGTAGTGTGCCACCCTCTTTTCTAACATGTCAGACATGAGTGTTAATTTTCTGTTAAACTTGGAAGAGGAAAATTCACAGTTTCCAACAGTGCCCCTGTTTAAGAGGAAAAACATGAGCTTTTAATTCAATATTGGATATAAGCTTTCTTATTTTTTACTCCCTCTTGATCATTAGTATTGATAAAAATATTATTTTATGAGATATTATTTTATTGATAAAAATATTCTTAAAATCATTAATATTGGTCTTGTGAAAGTTATTCTGTTGAAATGTGCTAGAATAATTGGATCTGAGTTTCATATTCTGAAATATTCTAATAAGACATCTGTGTTGGGGTGAAAGACAAAACCTGCTTTATTTTGTTGTGATGGATGACATCAATGATGAAGGTGGTTTCTCACATGCACCTGACGATTTATCGTACGGAGTTGACATGAAACACATAAGGTGGTGTGGCATTCTTCAGGTGATTTTTTATCCCTTTTTTCGTGATAATTTTGTTAGGCGAGGTTTTGATATAATAACGTTTAAAAAGAGAAACCTTGTGTTTGTACTCTTAGAGAATTGCTCTGGCATATTTGGTTGTGGCACTGGTGGAGATATTTTCGAGAAGTAGACAAGATAGAGATCAGGAACACACTAACCTCTCAATATTTAAGTTGTACTATTGGCATTGGTTAGTCTATAATGGCATGTTTTTGGTTGATAACCAACAATATATTATCTGCTTTTTTTGAGCATTTTGTCTATTAAAATTTCAGGCTGGTAGGGGCGTGTATACTTACTATTTACATGGCTTTACTTTATGGAATACATGTTCCAGATTGGCAATTCACTGTCCATAATCCAGACAGCATATACAATGGCACAACTTTCACCGTAAGCTTCTGCCTTCCCACCTCTTATTTGTTCTCTCTACACAAACATGAAATAAGAATATTGATAGTGCTAAGTTTTTTTTTTTCTTAACCCTTAGTTCCCGGGGCAAAAAGAGCCCTAGTGGTGACAACTGGTCTAAAATATTATGACTTTTCCCCTTTTTTTCAACTCTCTCTAATTTGTTTGCTCAGTTAATTTTAGGTGACATGTGGTGTCAGAGGGAAACTTGACCCTCCATGTAATGCTGTGGGATATATTGACAGAGAGGTGCTTGGAATTAATCATGTGTATAAGAAACCAGCTTGGAGAAGATCTGAAGTGTGTTGCTATTTTCTCCTATATATATATATTTTTTCTCACTATAAAAACTTGAATCGCTTTTTCATGGCTTGTGGCAATTTCAAACACTTATTGCCTTTTATGTAAGTCTTGCAGGCTTGCTCTGTGAAACCCCCATACGAAGGGCATTTTAAAAAAACTGCTCCTGCATGGTGTTATGCTCCTTTTGAACCAGAAGGAATTTTAAGGTCTGTATATGGTCTCCAAATCGTCTTAGTAGTTTTTTTTTTTGTTAGAAGAGATCCCAAACATGCTATTATAGACTCCATATTCCAGATTTTATTGTATTAGGAAAAACCCTAGTCCCATATTGAAAATAGATGAAGTCTGAAAAGAGTTTATAAAGAGTGGTAGTCCCTCATCTTACAAGTCAATTTTGGAAGAATGTGTTAAGCCAAATATAAAAAATATAACATAGTATTAGAGACTGTTGATTTGGTTCACCAACCAAATTATTCACGCATCAAATGGAATAGTGTTGGGTATGAACAAGTGTATTGAGAAAAATCCAAAACCTAATACTTAGTTACCTTGGTTTCAAAGATAGAAGCTATCATTGTATGTGATCCAATCATTGAATTTTTTTTTCACATTGTTACCAGGAAAAAAGAGTTCAGGACTCCCATCCCATATTCATTCTTCATTTTTTTGAAAGCTTGGTTAGGGCATGCCATAAATTTTTTGCATACAATTTTGAAAATCTCAGGCTCTCTTGAGGACTGTAATATGATTATGAATTATGAATACTCCCTTTTTGTTGGGCACAGTGGTGTATAACTTGTTCCACTGATCCTTAGAGTAATAACATATGCAACTGCAGCTCAATATCTGCTATTCTATCCACGATCATCGGATTGCATTATGGACATGTACTTGTACACTTGCAGGTAAAACATGTGACTCAAAGTAATCTGTGCTTGAAATATCTTTAACTTCTGCTCACCTCTTCACTTTTGTGATTTTAGGATCATCCTTCTAGATTAAAGCAATGGCTTCTCCTTGGTGTAGCTCTCCTTACTTCAGGATTTGTTCTTCATTTCACACATGGTATGAAATCTTACCTCAGTGTTGGATGGAACTTAATATGTAATCAAACATCCGTCCTCGCTTATTCTGATGCTGCTCCCTCTTCCATTTACTGCAGCCATTCCTTTGAATAAGCAATTGTACACACTTAGCTATATTTGCGTAACATCTGGTGCTGCGGCATTAGTTTTTTCAGCCTTCTATATAATGGTATATTTCTGAATCTCTAGGGTGAATACTCTAAATAATACTGACCTTTCTTTTTATTATGATAGATTTATCTTCTGGATAATATTTTACCCTTGTGGTTATTTTTCACATTTCTCATTTAGGTCGATTTAGAATTTTGGGTACTCTGTGATTGCAGGTTGATATTTGGGGATTAAAATTATTGTTCGTACCTTTAAAATGGATTGGCATGAATGCTATGCTTGTCTATGTCATGGCAGCTGAGGGAATCTTTGCTGGATTCATTAATGGGTGGTATTATGGTGACCCTCATAAGACACTTGTAAGTTCATCTTAGTTCCTGAACTCTTGCTCAGTATCCTTGTAATTTAGCTCCATAAAGTAATTTGGCATTTATATCTTATATTGTTCTGTTCCATGTAATTTTAACATTTAAATAAAATCTTTAAAATACATATTTTTCCGTTATCAAAATGGACGCCACTATCCGGATACTCACATATAATAATAATAATAATAATTGTTATTTGAATCTACTGAATGTATAATATAACTGACTACTAACATAATTATCATTACACGTTTAATTTTTTTTGTCAACAGACGTATTGGATCCAAGAGCATGTCTTCATTAGAGTTTGGCATTCAACGAGAGTAGGCATCCTACTGTATGTGATCTTCGCGGAGATCCTATTCTGGGCTGTCATAGCAGGCATTTTGCACCAATTGGGCATATATTGGAAGCTTTGAATTATGAAAATAAGAACTTGCATGGTCTTTTTAATTTATTTCCGTGTTGTTGCTGAATGTTCAATTTGATTAATAACCGGAGACAGCTTACCAAATATAATTGATACTTGTTATATATGTTATTTGATGTATAAAAAATGTAATCATGTGTTGGTTAAAACGTAATCATCCAATTCAAACAATCCAACTTGAACGTATTTTAATCTCAGGATGCATAAACAAACCACTTGACTTTAATACTCAGAGCGTGATATAGTTCAGGATCTACTAATTCTTAGAACTAGATTTTGAAAGCAGGACTTTGTGAGACCTCTCCTCAGGCCATGCTGATGCTGCTGCAGTATTAAAGGTACCCTTGGTTTATACTCTTAGAGATCACATACTCGTCTCATAACCTAATGATAACATATTTTTTTATATTTATAAGATAAGTTAATTCAAAATTCTGTCGTATCATGTCTGAAATTGGTAAGATATGATAAGACTAATAGTTTATTTAATTCATAAAATTTGATATTAAACTTTAAAATATAATATTAGTTATTAATTTAAAAAATATTTGTGATTTTACTATGAGGATAGTTTTATCTTTTTATATAATTCAATAGTATTCAAAATTATAAAAATATAAAAATTAAATGAAATTTAAATTAAATATAATTTATTTATAAATATATTTTTGCCTTTTATATATAATATTTATTATATTTTTATTGATATTCTAACAAAAAAGAAATAGAATTATTTAATTATTTGTAATTTCTTTTAAAAAAATTAAATAATTTATTTAATAATATTAATGGATAATTTTAAATATAAAATTATTTTATTACTTAATTAAAAAAATATTTAATATTTCAAAATAAATTACAATAATATACACGAAACAACGTGATTCATTGTTTATAAAATAAGAAAAGAGAGTTTGTACTTTTCATTTTTTTCATAAAAAGTCAT
>JBBPBS010000106.1:1698927-1719467 GCA_037974835.1 Cicer judaicum | reverse complement strand
TATTATTTTAACATTTTTCTCTTCATATATTTTATTGTGTTTAATTGTTTTTTACATTCCTATAAATATAGTACTATGATTGTTTTTTAATCCACTTTAACAAAAAATAATTTACAAATTGATAAAGATTGCATAGACCTTATTATATATAAAAAAGTTATATATTCTTTTTGACCGAAAAATTATATCAAATTATTAGGTTTTCAATGTTAGATTTGGTATTTTTCCAACAAAAATGTTAATTTAAGTTGGTTGGTAAAAAAAAAAAATTACTTAATTTTTTTTTTTTTGAAACTTTTAGTTATTCGACAATTTCTTTATTTTTTGCTGAAATTTAGTTACTCAACTATGGATTTAACTGAAATTAATATTAATATCTAGCGCTAAAATTTAATATGGACCGTGGATATAGGTTTAATTAGGAGAATTAGTTGAATATTCAACTACTAAGGAGTTGAAAAATCCATTTTTGTTAGACATAGTTAAAAATTCCTAAACTATTTTTCCGTCCATCTTTTTCTCTCTCTTATCTACTTTGTTTGAAGATAAAAAGAAAGAGAAAGAAGCTGTTTAGATCTCTCTCTTTCTTACGTACACACACTTTCAACTTTTCCTTCTCCCCAGCAATATCTTCCGTGTGTTTCTGTGTCCTAATTCCAACTATTTTCAAAAATCCTCATCATATTCATGTCTTCCACATTCTAGGGTTTTCAATTTCAATGGATCTTACCAATGATGACGACGACGGAGACTCACATAAGTCCTTCGATTCCGTTCGTTGTTCAATTTGCCTCGACTTTGTTTTTCATAACGGTGCTAGATCCTTTGCTAATCTTCAATGCGGTCATGAATTTCATCTTGGTAACTATTAGATTCTTCCTCTGTTGCTACGTTTCAATTCTATGCGGTGCATTTTAACTGTTAATTATCATAATTAATTTTCATTTCCCGACGTTTTAGATCTGAATTTTAATTTTCACCTCTGATGAATGAACGAGATGATTTTTTTTATGGCAATTGTGTTGACTATGTTAATGGATTCAATGAATTCCCTCTTATATTTTATTTTTTATAAAATAATTATGTAATTTTTGTTGGAATTTTATTTTTATTAGCTTTTTCAGAATGAATTTATGGTGCTGGTTGGAGTTTGCTTGTTAAAAAAACATTGCTAGTTATCAGCCATTAACAAAAATCAAAGATTGGTTTTAATGAGCTGGGCAATTTTTTGAGGTACAACAAGGTCTTTTCTCAACGATCGATGAAGACCAAAATCCAAAAGGAAAAATAAACAATTGCTGGCTTATACCAGTACTTTAAATTACCATACTTATGTTATAAAATTATATACATGATTTTCAGGATAAATTGCTAAGTTTAATGCTTTACTAAAATCAAATTTTACAAGCTCATAGCTGTTATTGGCATGTCACCGCTTCATGTTGTTATGCTTCTAATTTCCTTTATATCGTTTTAGATTGCATTGGCTCGGCCTTCAATATGAAAGGGGCAATGCAATGTCCTAATTGTCGGAAGACTGAGAAAGGTCAGTGGCTTTATGCTAATGGCAGTCGATCATATCCAGAAGTCAATGTGGATGATTGGACACGTGATGAGGATCAATATGATCTCAGCTATTCTGAAATGGTAATAGAAACTGTATGCAATTTTATACTTGGTCCTGTCATTTTATTTATGGGAAATGCTAACAAGTGCCCTTATGATCTAAATATAGAAATTTTTCATTAAAAGTGTATTGGAAATTGTGTATTCAAATTTTGAAGAGTTCAAATTTTCTCTTTTCAAGACAACTAATTTTTTATTCCCGAAGGGCATTTGTTAGCATAACCCTTTATTTATTACTACAGTACATCATAAGTAATTAAGCATGTTTTTTCATTTTCTTATATGAAAACAGCCTGTGATAAATACCGAGTGTTTATTTTATTTTGTTATTTCTCACTTTGGAGTATGTGACCTTATTTGTTGCTTACATGCTAAATGTAATTGTTTCAGAAGTTGAAATATCCCATGCTCCTCTAATAAATAGCTTTTTTTTCCCTTTCATTTGCTTTTATAAAATAATTGCTAATGTGGAACAAATTATTGTCAGAAAAAAAATAAAGTTGAATGCTCATCCAACTCCCCAATTTTTCAGCTTTTTCCCGGATTCTAGTTTCCGATGGTGTAAAATACTGGATCCTAGTTTGCGACAATATATTTGGGGGTGGGGAAGCAAAATCAGGGGGTGGGGGGCGGATGAGCATTCACCGAGGAAAAAAAAGGAGAGAATGCACATTTGACTGGAGAATATAGAATTATCCCTAGTAGGAATAGGTAACACAGAAAACCAAATCATATAGACTGCAAATGTTGAAGCACAGCCATGAGAAGAACACTAAAGGGGGCCATAAACTTGATCTTGTCCCTTAACAAATGTTAGGAGTAGAGCGATAGGGTAAAGTAACCAATCACCTTACAAGCTATGCAACATAAGTGAGTCACTGTTTCTAAACTTGGCCTGTACATAATATGTAACCGGAGAGCTTTATAAAAATGTGTCACTGTGTGATCTATCACCTAAGAATTGGCAACATGATACTTGCATTACTCATCAGTGCTATTTAGAGTTGTTGTATAAATTAAAACATGTCCTAGAGATTAATCTCATATCATCCTAACCTCTACCAAGTAACGACTACATTTGGCTTTTTGATGAGTAACTTTAAGTTGTCAACTGATTTATTAATTTCCTTAGTTTGTGTAAAATAACCTAAAACAACACTTAAATGGAATGGAATTAGTACCATTTAGCTCTTAATTTTTTCGAAAGTCTTTCTTTTTTGTAATCTATGATGGTTGGAACTTGGAATTTCAAGGATGGCATTACTTGCTTTAAATGGAATCATCTTGTTCTTGTTCTTGTTCTTGTTTTTTTTTCATTTATGTGAGGGTAAATATGTTCTGTTTACCATTTTGACTAAACTTTGATTTCCAAATTATCTCTGCAGTCCCTGGGAGTTCACTGGTGCCCCTTTGGTAACTTTGCCCAACTTCCTTCTTCATTTGAGTAAGTTATATAACTTATAGTTAACATACTTAAATGCACGCAGAATAATCTCTGTCCAAATTCCTATTGGTGATAATCTTTTTTTCTTTGAAGTGTGTGGCGCATGAGAAAACAATAACATGCATAGGTATTTTTATGAAGGCTAGTTCTAAGTTACAACTGGTACTTTCAGTGTTAAGGATACCACTTGTGACTTAATCAAGCTTCAAATTTATTAACCAAATTAAGTTTTAGGTAAACAACAAGTTATTATAAAAGGTTAATGTTTGTGTGTTTAACATGGAACTGGATTAGGTCAATGAAGGCCAATGTGGTTAAAGCTATTGGTGATATTAATACCATATAAAATTAGACTTCAGACTATATTCTAGAACAAGATAAAAATTGGAAAGTTAGAGGAAAATGCAGGAACACCTAAGAATACCTTGAGAAAAATATCAAGAATTTGAAGACAGCAACATCAGTAGAACTGAACAAGTTATTTACTATATTTCTCTGTCTCTTTTTTTTTTATAATACTTTATTTCCAATTGATTCAACAGAGTTTCTCTTCTTCTGCTGTATAACACTTCAGAATTATCTACATGATAGATCAGTCTAGTTTTGTTAGGAACGGACAAAATTTCCCGGGATGTCTGTATGAAGGGTTATGTTGGCTTAGTAGTAACTGCTTGATCCAATAAGTGGTATTAGAGCTAAGGTCGTGATTTGAGTTCAATACCTGTAAAGGCATAAACACGAGCTAGAAAGGGAGTAATTGGTTTTAGGCCAACATTCTGCATTGGCAATTGGCACAAACTCTCAAGGCAGGTGCTGAAAGGAATATGGTTGGTTGTGGGTCAGCATTTGCCTTGGCAAGGCATGGATAATGCCAAAGTTAGATTGAATTGTGGCTCTTGATGATGTACTTAAGTAGAACAAGTTTCGCCTCAAATAAAAACTATGGCTATAGGCCTAATATAAGTGCTCAACCTAGCAAATTTTTTTATTTAGTGTATCAGGAAGATAATCACTAGACTTTCAAGGTTTGGTCAGGGTTTTGCAATTTGAAAATCTATTAGCACATAAAACTGAAAAAGGACGACCTGGTGTTATTAAGGCCCTGCCATTGCAAGGGCCAAGGAAAAGACAGACCCATTTTGAATCTATTTTAGTCAACCTTACCTTTGCATATTTGCAAGAAGTACTTGTTACCTCTCGCTCACACTACACTAAATCCAATTGTTGTGTAGAGGCTTCCCTTCTTTCATGTAATGAAATATCTCATTCTATTTAGTAAACAACAAATGAGTCTTAGTGCTTTGTTTGAATGATACTGGTTTTAATATATATCCCTTGCATTTGCTAGTAATTTCCAAAGTTGATTAGTTTAGACATTAGAATGTTATGTTGGGTTTCAAAACTGTTCCAGTTCTATGACTAATATAAAATCATGTTGACTTATTCATGTATGTGGGAGCAAAATCATGTTGACTGATCATTTTTATTAGTATGTTAATGATAGGGAGAATCGGGAAAAAACTTTTTTTTTTTGTAATAATGGTGTTTGTGTTGTTCTAATATGACTTTGGTAATCCTTGTAAACCCCCTCTCCATTCTTACTAAAAAATACTTTTGTTGAAATGGTTATTCATGTTATTCTTTTATTGTTTTATACAGAGAACGTGAATTTTCACCAACTGCATGTAAGACTCTTTTACCTGTATATCATCCTACTTTTCGTCAACTTGCATTTGAATGATTATGCAATCTTGACCGAAATTTTGAGATGCAGATCATGATGCACTGGGACAACATGCCATGTATACCGAGCCTTCGGCTGTGTCTTCCAGTAGTCATCCTTGTCCATATGTTGCTTACGTTGGACCGGTGCATCCCTCCACCTCCAACTCTGGTGGAACTGTGTCAGAAGTTTCGAATTTCAATCACTGGAATGGTCCGCCTATACATGGTGACATGTCGACCTCCTACACAATTCCTGCGGTGGTTTTTCATTATCACAGTTGGGATCATCATTTCTCCTCTGGCAGCAGCCGCCTCGGTGCTGCTGATCAGCCCTCCTTGCCTCAAAGTAATCAAAGGCCGGCCAGGGGTGGTTCAGAGGTTCCTAGATCTGGATCTTACATGCATCCGTTCCCTGTTGGTCACAGGTACCTTTTGAGCTTTCTGTTATATATTGCCTGAGCCTCAAATGAAACTTCATATGAGACTAATAATATAAGACGCCTATAGTCTTGTTGTCTAATGAAACTCGGTTAAATCCAACTAATAAATTAATAAACAATGGAACTGGGCAACTTGGCTGGCTGGTGGAAATTTGCTAAGGCCGTGAGTTAATGATTAATGTGTGTAATTTTGCAGTTCTTCTGCTAGACCCGGGAACTCTGCTGCATCTTCAATGATTCCTCCTTATCCTGGCAGCAATGCTCGTGCTCGTGATAGAGTCCAAGCGCTTCAAGCATACTATCAACCACAGCAACCTCCGAATTCTACCACAATACGGACACCTGTTGCTACCAGCACTCGAAGATCCAGCAGTCACAGTGGATCAACTCCATTGGCATTGATGACCTCTACACCAGACCAAAGTGGTAGCTACGTTTATGTCCCAGGACGCAATTTTCAAGAAGAAACGCGTCTTCCAAGTCACTTCCATGCTTGGGATAGAGATCACTTGCCTTCGTCCTCATTAAACCAAGTTGGTAGAGAATCAAGTTGGAGAGCGTACCACCAGACTGCCAGCGGATCAGACCCAGGTTTCAGATCTACCAACTTTCGAGTAAGAAGTGATTCCGAGAGAACGGCTTCACAAAATCGATGATACCCATAATTTCTGTCAAAAACTACCATTATTATGGAAAATCAAAATTTGTGTATGATTGTAAAATGTTACATAATGCGTTGGCCGGGCTGGCATGTTATCTTAAACTCGATATACTCTGGCTAGCCTTCGAATTAATCTTTCTGGCAGCCATGAGGCATTGTGAATGGACATTGGCTTCCTCTGGTTTCTTTGCTTTGGAAGGCATAAAATAAGATATCAGGTTTTGTAAAGTAATTTTGAGGCGTTGCCATCTCAAATGATGAGTCGAGTGAATGATAGCAATGATTGGATTTGTTGTAGTGCCGGTAAATGATTTACTGACGGTATTTGAAGCTTAGGCAAATGCATTGTAAGATTGAGAATACAATTAAACTCATCACATTAGGTTGTTGTGCATGAACCGCCCGAGGTTCTGAAATTCGCTTTTGAACTAGTCATGATGTGGACTATGTTAATTTCAAAGATTGGTTTAGCGTTTGACACCAAAAAAGTGATTTGTTAACACATTATTTTTCAAAAAAAAATTGAATGATTATATCCTTCCATTCCGGGTCTAAAAGGGTAGATGATTTATGAGTGGAAGGCAGAGTTTTTTTAGTGGAGGAGTAACTTCTTTTTAAAATCAAAGAAATCTTAAAATGTTTTTTAAAGTAAATTAAGTGTGATTGAACTATTATATTATTTATTTTTTGTATTTTTATAAAAAAAAAAGTCAAAAACATTTTAAAATATAGATTTAGTTATTTAAAACCCTCACCTCTAAAACTCTTCAATGTTCAAAAGCGACAAAATAATACATAAAACTCTCACTCAAAAATTCACTTTTTTAAGTTAAGTATAATTGAAGAGTATTATACAATCGTTTATCATAAGACATAAATAGAATAATATATAAAGTTAGATAATAATTGGATAGTAACAAGACAAATATTATCATATAATATGTTTGATACATACATCATAATAAATAAAATAACATTTTTATTTTGTAATGTATTTGCTACATATCTCATCATGATATAATATAATATATAGTATATTTAAATAACAAAATTATTATCATCACAATTACATATTAGTTTTTTTAAAATTAAATTATTATATTTAAATATTATAAATTAACAAAAAATAAATAATAAAATAATTTTATATTTAAAATTATCTATTAACGGTACTAAATAAATAATTTTAATTTTTAAAGAAAATCATGAGTAACCAAATAATTCAATTTTATTTGTTAGACTGTAAATAAATATATGATTCATATTATATATAAATGAGTAAATTATTGTTTGTATCTTATGTTGTTGGTTTCTAACTCAATTTATATTTATGATATAAATTTTAACTAAATAGCCAAGATTAAATATAATTTTAGATTAATTTATCTTATCATGTTGACTCATCAAATATATGTGATAATTTATTTATATGGTATTCCTTATCTTATTCATCAAACAGCCCTTAAGATATTTGTTTTGGAGTATGGAGGAGAAGAAACGACTTTGAAGAGAAGGAAAAATAGATAAATAAACAACAATCTTTTGACGTATTTGAGATAATGATTTGTATAGAATGATAAAAAGAAATTTTTATGATTAATATATTTTTAGATTTTAGAGTATTCTAACATGTAAGTGATTCGAAGAATTTACCTAAACTCTCACCTCTAAAAAAACTCAAATTTATCACCTCCTAAATATTTTCCTTCCTCTAATTTTCTCCTTTATTTTTTTTTCAAAACCCTAACCTTTTTTTCTTGTTCTTTCAAATTTTGTTGAGTTTAGTAAAAAAATAGCTCATATTATAATATTCATAAAATTAATAAAATCTTATATAAATTTAACATAATTTCAATAAATATTATAAGAAATATTATACAATATTCTTGAAAATATAGCTTAAACTATTCAAAATTACAACAATAAAAAAGAGCGAAATATTTTATTAAATCACAAAAAAAATTGTAAATAAATTTATTAAAAAAACCAACTAAAATTGAAAATATATATACTCATGGATGCAATTTTAGAAATTTATTGGTAGTAAAAGGATATTTGTTAAATTGATATAAATTTTAAACTGAATTTTAAAGAAATTTTTTTCCACCACTTGACAAGAGTCACTAAACTAGAAGATGGTTGATTTATTCTCAAACACATAACATTTTGTTATTGTTGCAAATTATTTAATGTGCTTAGTAGTACAGCTAAAACTAAAGTGACTAAGGAACATAGCAAGAAATGTAGATAGTTATTAAAGTGGTACAATGTATGTACATATTATTTTCTTCTTTAGATAAAAGATAAAAAATTCTATACGAGTTCTACAGCATACATACACATTAAAATATTTTTTTTTTTTAAAAAAACATAGATAAAATGAATTTAAAATTATAATGGTTTATGTAAAAGTATTTTTTTTATAAATATTAAATAAAATATTAATAATTTATTAATTTAAAAAAAAATTATTTTTGTTTTTAAGCCGACATGAGGAAAGGAAAGGCTCAATGTTTTTCACTCTCTCTGTTTCCAATATACCAAACACATGACAAAAACAAAAAGTATTTATCATTTCATAATTTAAAAAATTAGAAGATTATATTACAAATTCAAAAGGAGTATATTAATATCTAAGACTAATATCGTGAATAAAATAAAATATTGCGGTGAAAAGTACAATTAAGTGAAGATGTTTTACTTGTCAACAAAAAAAGGGAAGATGTTTTACAAAAAAGGGTGTTAAAGAAAAATGCAGTGTACAAAAAGCAAACTCAACCAAGGTTTGTCTAATGTGTAGTAGATCAGCCCAATTTGAAACATATCGAAACCCATCGCATTTGACCCAAAAAGAGCGACCATATAAAACCAAAATCACAAACCCTAAAACCTATCTATTACTGGTTTCACCTCTCTCTGCAGTTGTCGCCGCTGCTCTTCAATCGGAAGGGTAACCCTCTTTCTCTCCTTCGATTTCCTCAACAACAAATAAATTTGCTTACTTATTCTACTTATTTATCAATCTCTTATTACACTTTATACTTTGATCTGTCATTTTTTTATGATTATATATTAGATTTACAAAAACTCGTGTTCCTATTGAATTTCAATCGAGTTTAATTTAATTTCCATGAACCCTAAATTGTAGTAATGTTTTGATTTTGACTTTTGGATGGCATTAGAAGAGTGTTTATTTGTCGTTCGTTGATGCAGAGGTATACTAAAGAGAGAAGAGAAAATGAGTCGAAGTGGTGCAGCTGGAGCCAAGGGTAAGAAGAAGGGTGCAACATTCACCATTGACTGTGCTAAGCCAGTGGAAGACAAGATCATGGACATTGCATCTCTTGAGAAGTTTCTTCAAGAGAGGATCAAAGTTGGTGGCAAAGCTGGTGCTCTTGGTGATTCTGTCACCGTTACCCGTGATAAGAGCAAGATCACTGTTACCTCTGACAGTAACTTTTCCAAACGGTAATTGCTTTATTTTACTCTCATTTATTTAGATTTTAACTTTGCTTTGTTCATGAATTTGTATGTTGTCTAAAATCATTTTTTGCAACCAAGAATTTTTCTTAATATATACTGTTTTTATATACTAAAGCTCTTGCTTGTATGTAGTGTTTGAATAATTGTAAAACTATATGTTGCTTTGATTTGAATAGATATTGGTTTATGTCTAGTTAATTAATAGAGTTAATTGTTGCATAAATTGTTTAGTTTATCGGCTACTTGCTATGCAAGGATTTTTATAAATGGCCTTTTTCAAGGTTCTTTAATGACGACTGAATTAATGGAACAGTGCTTTGATATAATATTCCTTCTCTTTTCTCCAATGTTTCGTTCCCTCCTTGTAATTGCTTTGGTTTATTGTTCATTGTTGTTGTCTTGGTTCCATTTTATTATGAAGCACACAAACATGTAGAGTATCAGAAAAATTAAGTCACTGAATGTGAATTAGTTTATTGAAAGTTATTCCGTGTATTTTTGTCGCTGAGTACTTATAGAATCTACACTGGCATTAGTCAACATAATTTTCAGCTATTAGGAATTGAATGTGTCGATATTGTTATGTTTTTAGACTTGTTCACTCTTTCATTTTGATTTTATTAGTCTAAGGTATGCTAGTTTAACATCATTACTTCCTGGTTCCAGATATTTGAAGTATTTGACAAAGAAGTACTTGAAGAAACACAATGTGAGAGATTGGCTCAGAGTGATTGCTTCAAACAAAGATAGAAGTATCTATGAGCTGAGGTACTTCAACATTGCTGAGAACGAGGGAGAAGAAGAAGATTAATTGTATGATCAACTTATTTACTTTAAAACTGTTTGCCTTTTTCCTAGAGCTAGCTTTCCTTTTGGCAAGTATTGCTTGAGATATGATGTGTTGTTTTGACTGTTTTGCAATTTAACAATTTTGATTATTTACGAGCTTTGTTGCCATTTATGAATTGGGAATACTGTTTGCATTTTATTCTGTGTTTCTTGCTTTTATACAGTTGCAGTAAGTTATATATTTTTTCCATGGGTCACAGAATAACTAACCTATTTCTAGTTTCTATTGGCTCCTTTTTAAAAATTCTTAACAATATCTCATCCTTTCATTCACATTAATAAAGGACAGATATGTCATCTGTACATTAGCATCTCATGATATAAACTTCATGTGTTTACTTCAGTCATCAGCAACTCCAACCGTGAACTCATTTTGTATAGCTCGACTTATATTTGGTCAAATGGGGACCTAACATTGGCATAAGTTTTTTCATTCATACTGTTGGTGTACTTTACTGAATCACTGTGGGACATGAATCATCTATTTAGTGGGAACTTCTCCTATTTCATCAAGATATTTTATTCATAAACTGACCTATTATAACCACTCTAAAATACGGCTTGCTTTAGACACATTTGTGTTAGTTGCTGTCTTTAATGAAAAACCCCTTTCAATAATAACTTTTCTTCTACTTATGGCCCACAATGTATTTCCATAAACAGTGATGCTAAGTTGCACCAATGTAGGTAAAATTTTAAGAAAATTGCAAGCTATAGGTTCCTTTCTATTTTTTCTGGTTTTTTATATCAACGTTGCGAACGTCGTTTGCCTTTTGTTTTTCGTTAAGAACTACCATTATTTTTTGCCTATTTTCCAAAGTTGTGTAATATCACAAGAAATGAATGTTTCTCACAATTGTAGATGACAACTGTAAATTGTTGATGTCTGTATATCATCAATAGGAAAACTGTAACTCGATGAAATTGAATTGACCCTAGTATTGTTAGCAATTTGAATTTTAAACGATAACAAAATTGGCATTTCATTGAGTTGCAAGAAAAGGTTATGGGGAAAGGGGTTGTTTAGTTTATAATAAACTAAACATTTTTAATACACTTTTTTCAACATATTTTCTCATATTGAATAAAATTTAAAATGATACTCACTATTTTAAAAATGGATCAAAATCATTTGAGTCCAATATAAATTTAGGTGGTATTTTTTGAATTATAGTTATTGAAAGGGTGTACTAAAAAGAATGGGTTTGACTATCTCGAATGGAGATTATCTAAGTTGGTATGTATTTGGTACTTCCTAATTAAAATAGATGTGGCCGACGGAGTAGCAAATTTTTATGGCTCCAATAGACGTAAATTTATCGTGCAGATCCTTAGTTATAATTGAATATAGTGGTTGGTGGGACGTTTAGAATCTTTTTGTTGGATGTGGTGCTTTTGTTTGGTGTATTGAAATTTCTCGTTTGTTCGGTTATGCTTTGTAAGTCTATTTATTTTGTCATGCAATTCTTTTTTTTTTTGACATAATTTTAAAGTTTTTTTTCTGTGATAGTTAATCTTTACACAAATTTAAAAGACCTATCAATTAAATGGTGATACAGTTAAACAAATAAAATACACGGTCATTGTTTTTTTTTTCCAAAGCCTGTGTCCTATCATGATAATGGAATTAGTGTTCTATAAATTATTAAAACCGATAATAATCTATAAATAATTTTTAAGTACATATTAAAAATTCATATTGATAATTGTACATAAAATTAATTTTGATCAAACTATTTTAACAACATAAATTGATAAGAGTTATTAATGTATCCAATTATAAATCACTTTGTTACCGTAGAACTAAACACATACTTAAAAATACAAATTATTTATAAACATTATACTCTCTTGAGTATCCAATTAAGAGTGGCAGGTTGAATATAATAAAAAGTTTGTTGCGAAGATATCTATAATCAATTACTCAAACCAATCAGAAACAATGTCAAATTCAATCAGTTCAGACTCAACCTTTCTCTAAATTCTGCTATAACCCTTTGTCAATAAGTCGTCAAAGTAATATTTTATATTAAAAATAAATTCCCTAAAATAATAACAATATTTTAACCAAGAGAATTATCATAAAACATTTCAGAAATTAAAGAAACTTTGATGAAATACTTCTACTTGCATAACAATGATGGAGATTGGAGACACATTTCCTTGTAGCCGAACTGGATTGTCGGCACAGCTACGTATGGAGGAGTGTTTTTAAAGCAGCTTGGGATTTTAAAATAGGTGATTTTTGAACCGTTGGCAATGGTTAACAAACTTATATTTATAAGAACAACCAAACAGTGGATAATAATGCATCTCAGTTAATCGACTCCTCAAACAAGTTTTCGAATACTTTTAATAATTTACATCAATTACTGTATTTATCGATCCCAATTTTGTTATTCACGACTTTTCAGTTGTAACTTTCAGAAAAATAAAATTAACACTTTTAAGTCCAGCTATCACGAGACTATGGAGTGGAATATATTTTCTTTCTAATGTGAAATTTATATTGTTTCAATCATTAGTGAAATTCAATTTTTTATTATCTCATCCAAGTATTAAAATGTATATCTAAAATAAAATATAATGTATCTTTTTAAGTCAACTTATAAATGTCTTAAATTTGACGATTTATTTCAAATTTAAATTTAGAATTTCAGAATTATACGAGTTAATTATGAGATAATATTATACGTTAACGGTAAAAAATATCCTTCTAGAATTTCTAAATAACATTATTTCCTTCTAAATAATTGATCCGAATTATCTGAAGTTAATATCGAAAAAAATAAAAATAGAAAAGGATTTTAGCAAAGAGGGTATTAAAAGGTGAGGTGAAAGGCTTACGTAAAGCAAGTGTATTGATGATGTGAAGGAGGGCAGTGTCTGATTCCATGTCTTTCGGGGGATTTTTCTTTTCTTTTTCCTTTCCTACTGCCTCAAGCAATGTCTCCACTACCCAATCGTACTACCGTGCATTCATTAAGCTGCAACTTTCTATAAGTAAAATTAACTTCTTTTTCTTTTATTTATAAATAAATAAATAAAAATAAAACTTTCTCATGTTACATTATTATTTTTTAAGTAAAAATAGTAAAATCGCAATAAACCAATATTTTAGTGAATTATAGCACATAATCAAAGATGTAGTTACATGATAAGATTCTTATAGATGACATTGTTTTAAAACAATTTTAGACATGCCGTTATTAAAGTAATAATTAAATGGCTGAGTAAAAAAAACAAAAGTGTTGTTTTTATGTTAGATGTTGGTGAGTTTATGCATTGCGTGTTGGAAAGATTTGAGTCACTAGTACGATTGATTGCTTGCATATGAAGGTAGTTCCAAGTATACAGAATTGGATTCCATAATTGTCCCCTTGTTACAGTTCAATTTCCAACACAAATAGGAAATGAAACACTACAGGTTACTTACATGCATAACAAAAATGAACAAGCAAAAAGCAAAAATCAGAGCAGAACAGAACAGAACAGTTTGTAAGCCAAACTTCCACTGTTTGCTTACATGCTGCTTATACATTGGATTGGACTGTCATAAATAAATAAATAATATCATACCACATAACTCATTTATATATATTGTCCTCACGCTATCTCTTTTCTTACTTTTCACATTTTTACATAACTTCACTCCCTGTCTCTTTGCCTAAGAATTTACTATGTTAGTTCGTTCATAAGGAAAATTTGGAAACATAAACTACCACTTTATTACATCATCTTTTACGTCACCACTTCTCATTGGTCAAGCACTTCAAATCACTGACTCAAACATCAAATCAATGGAAATTTCTCAAATTAAACTATTTATTTATAAAATTCATTTTAAATAAATTTATTTTATCAAATTGTTTTTTATTAAAAGTAATTTGAAAATAAATTAACTTATATTTACATCAAAATAAATTGAGTAATAATTTTTAAAATAAAACTTATGTTTGGACTCATTTACATCAAAAATTTATTTATATAATTTATTTTAATTAAATATATAAAATTATTTTAATTAAATATAAAATAATTTATATTATAATAAATTTAATTAATTATCCGTTACCCCATTTTTTAAATTCATGACCATTTACTTAGAGGTTCATAATAAAACCTCTTTGAATTCATTAACATTTTTGTGATTTTGATAAAATTAAAAGAATTTATGATTTAGTAACAAATTTATAAGATAATTAAATCTCAAAAGAATATAGAAATGAGTTGGATCAGTGACAATTCTTAAGAAAAAAAAATATATTTGTTGAAAAATATTAATTTCGAAATTTTAGACTTACCAAGAATTTATCTCTGATTTTTTATCAAAATAATGAAAAAAAATAAAAAAAGAAAAGAAAAGAAAGGAGAAGCGAAAATTAGTTTTTCTGCTTCAAGTATACTCTTTTTTGTCACTATTATAAGTAAATAAGAGATTTTAATTGTCATTATTATAAAAAATAATTACTTTTTAACTGTTTAATACTATTATTTACAATATACTATTTATTTAATTTAAAATATTTAATATAAATAGTTAAATGTTTGACATTAAAAATATATAATTTAGTAAATTTAATTTATATTTTACATAAACTTTATAAAATAAATTATATTTAAATACATTTTTAATATTCGTGAAAATTATTATTTCTATTTATAATAGTAGTTGGAAAGAGTATTTTATTTTCTATTTATTTTTTAAAAATCTCTAAATCGTGTGCTCCATATTTTGAAATTTAACTTAATTTTGTTAAAGATTGTAAAGTTTTCATTCTTTTGAAGATGAAAGAAAAAAATAATTATCAGCTCGCTAATTGTTGGCCTTTCTATGTTTAAGGGTGATCGACCCTTATATTTTTTGTTCTGAGTTTAAAATCCAAAAAAATTTAACTATAATGTTATTATGTTGTGTGCATTTTCCTTTTTCGCAACAAAACGCAGTATAATATTTTTTATATATACATATGACATTTTTTACTCCAAGCCACGTGAAAATTGTAAATAACTGAAAATCTGAAATCGAAAAAGAAATTAGGCATTTATTTTTCACATGTTGTCAAGATTATACATTTTCAACTTTTCTATTTTCATATATAAAATGATTCATGAGAAAATCGAGGTGTAAAACTAGCTAAAAAATGTGGCATATTCATTTAACAGATTATTTTATTTTTGGTTTTTATTTTCTACCACATTACAGTATATTACATCATTTTTTCTATTTTTATATCTCTCAAAGTGTACAAAATATATACCAATAATTTTTCATTAGAATGAGAAGACAGTGAAAAGACATACTTAAAGTTCAAGGACTCCTTCATTAATAATTTATTCTTAAAAAAATTATTGCACAATAATAAACAACTATTTTGTTTATTTTAAAATAAGGGTTATTTAAAAAAATATTTTAAAATAATTGTTATTTACAATTTTTAATTAATTTTTTTATACTACTTTTTAAAGAGTACTATATATGCAGTTTCTAATACATTATATTATACCATGGTAATATTAAAAAATGAAAAATAATTTAATAAAATAACTTTTGATTATTATTATTTTAAATAATATTAATTATTATAATATAAAGGAGTACCGCTAATAAAGTAAAAATAGCTGTAACGAAATGTGTTAAGAATAAGTATAGAAGATCGAGGTAATCTTATCTTGTCATTTTTCTTGTAACTTGTGAGCATATTATCACATGGCTCACTTCCCTTATCTTCTCATTCATCTTATCTTTTTTTTATTTAAACTAACACTTACAACTCCATATCATCAATCACCCTTTTCGACATTCTAATGGCCACACAATTCTTTATATACAAACATACTGCTACTGCTATTATCATTATATACTCCTTCGTTCCATGATAATTTAATTATTTTCCATATATTAAAAAATTGTATACATTAAAGAAAAACTATTATCTATTATTTGATGTATAATCAATATTATGAATATATAGAAAATAATATTAATTAAAATATACAATTAAAGTGTATTCAAAATTGAAAATTTTATTAATTTTAGAATTATTATTTTTTACAAATTATTGTAGAATGGAGGAAGTATATTATATAATGCATACATGCCAAATAATATTAACAACATTTTCTAATGCATTATGCATAGGAGCTTGTGTCTTCCTAAGAGGAGTGCTTGTACTTGAAAGCTTTCCTTCTAATCCAAAGAAGTTTGCAATGCATAAAGTCCAATTGACCCTGTAACAAGAAAAACCTCTGTTTGTGAAAGTAACATTGTTTTCATCAAAATAGAAACGAGGTGAATACAATAAAGTAAATGCAACCATTACCTTAATTACTTACTTAGTTGAGATTGAGATAGAAGAAGATGGTGGGAAAATCAAGTTGGAAAAGTGGAGCACGTGCAAAAAGAGACAACTAATAGGAAGTTTGATAGAGAAGTATGTGTTTGCACGTGCCCTGCTTCTCCAACAAGACCGACCCAACAATGTCGAGGAGAACAGGTTGCAGTTGTAGTGAGTTGAGAGAGGAATGAGAAGAAAGTGATGCATTTATATAATAACATAACGGTTGTGAAGTGAAGAAGAGAGAGAGAGAGAGAGAGAGAGAGAGAATTAAAGAGATTGAGTCTTGAAGTGGGAATTCATTAAAGACTCGTATGAGGTAAAGAAGCAATCATGATTATGAACTCTCTCCATCGGTTTGTTTGTTTACATTGCGTATTGTTTGGAGTAAAAACAGGGGACCCTCTCGTTTCTCAATATTGATTTCTTTCATTCTCACTATAACACACTAACACTAATGGGACTGTTTCAAATGGTTGTAGTAAGTAAATGAGAAAAAAAAGAAACATACAAAAATAAATTAAAGTATGTGAATTAAGATATGGTTACAACTAAAATTACATGCATTATTGAGTTGTACTTTTTTTGTTAAATATATATATAAACACATGTGATTTTTTTTCGTTTAACCTAGTTCTTATTTAAATTTTTTAATTTGGTTTTTTATTGTATATTTTTATTTGCAATGTTTGCTTTTAATTCTTAAAATGTCTATGTTGTCTTAAAAAAAACAGTCATGTGACTATTAGAGCTAGCTTATTTTGTTAGCAAGTTGGACCATACTAAAGAACTCTAAAATTATAGTTATATGTTATTAACGTTTTTAAATTATTAAATGCATTTCAATGGTTTAATAACATAATGCAATATTTTCGTGCATGTAGTTTTAAGATCAATTCTTAAAAAATGTATTTATTATTGAAAATATAAATAAGGAAATTGTTGATCTGAAAATTAGAGATTATGTGTCTGTTAAAAATAATAATTTAAATGTCAAAATGATAATGTTAAAAATGGTGATGATTTTAATTTGATTAATTCACTTAATAAAAAAAGATGTTAAAATAGAATATAACTATAACATCTCTAGAACATGACTCAAAAAAAAGATACTCCATTTTTTGATTTTCTTTTATAGTATTGATTAGAATATGATTTTTTTATGTTATTTATAAGAGTGTCTTTTTTTATGTTATTAACGATAATTACATTTTTTTTTTATGTTATACATAATTTCAATAAAGAGCGACTGTTTTTTATATTTTTTTTATATTATTATGAATTTAAATTTTAAGATTAGAACGTAACTTTTAAATTATTTTAGAAGACTCTAGTTACTGTTAAGTTGATGATGTAGTTCGAATTCTTGGTGAACTCATAAATTCAGCCGAAATAATGAAGGAAACTTCATTTTAGTCAAACTCCAACCCCTACTTGACATTGATCTTTTTCTTTGCCAACTCCAATTAAATTTCATCAAACCTTCTTTTTAAAAAAGTAGAAAAAATTCTTACGAGATAATTAATTTTATTGATTGTATAAAAATCAAAATTAAACTTACTTCACAAAAGTACCATAATTAATAGTGGACAGGAGAGATTTCATGAATTGAAAAAATGAAATAAATACATAGTCATACATATGAAGAAAAAAATACCATTAACATTTAATTGATATTGTATTATACTGATCATAACATATAAAATATGATATTTCTTTACTAAAATGACTTATATTATAACAAGAATGTTGTATTTATCGTTTTCAAATGTGAATGTAATATTAATTTTTATTTTATCATCATATTATTAACTTTTTACTGTATAGAAAAATTATACAACAAAATAATACACAATAAAAATAATTAATTTTCTTAATTTGTATAAAATAATAAAATACATGCAAAATAGAGGCACTATCACTAAGAATTGGATTTTGGTGAGGTGAAGAATTCATGTTAGAAAGTAAATAGTATATCCATATTTAGCATTGTGTGATGCACGGTGGGTGTTGCATCATGATTGTGAGAAGAATTGAAGTGATAGGAGACATGGTATTATATTTCTACCCTAGTGTAAGTAGTGTGACCATAAATTTGACAAGACCCGCTGAATCTTATTCTTACATGAGGAAATATATTAAAGTTGATTAGGTGACATAAATTTCTCGATTTATTGCGTAGGCATATCACCCTTATTAATGCAATTAATCAGTTTTACATATTGTGGCATGTTAGCATTTGTGGATGATTAAAATAGTGGTAAAAAGTTGCAGTAATAATATTAATAGTAATTGATAGATTGCATAATCACTGACGAATTGGCGTTTGAGGTTGCTTGCTAGATTTGGACTCTGTCGAGGAAAGGGAGAATTGGACCAAAAATGCACCTTCTACTGTGCATCTGTGCTAAAATAATCGATTAAAATATTACTGTTACTTAATAACATTTTTCAAATATATAAATATAAATGTCGATCCGATCAATTCAAATTTTTTATTTAGGTCAGTCAATATATTCTAAAGCCTAGAACAAACATGTTATATTTCAAATGTGCATTTATAGAAAATAAGTTACATAAAAATTTACATTTTACAAAAATAAAATATTTTTCTTTTAGAAAATTTAAAATATGTTATATACATATATGTATACATTAGCATAAATTAAAATTTTACTTTACAATTTAAAAAATAAAAACATAATAACACAAAAATACTACTATAATTTGAATAAAATACTAACAACATATTTCTCAACACACTAATTTATATTTAATCATAAAAAAACACAATTATTTATATTAATTGAAACTTTAATAAATTATTTAGTGGATTTTATATGAATTTCAACTAATAAAAATAATGAAAAAATATATTGAAAAGTATGGGTCGGAAAATATAGCCCTGGTGTATTATTGAATTTGAATAAGGGGAAGTGTTAACATTGTTGACTTTCGGTCAAAATAATTAAATCAACGGTGTCCTTAGATTTATCTATTCTTATGTCAAACAAATGGTTTTTTGGTATGCTCTTTTTTCTTCTTTTTTTTTCAGGTCAAAAAAGTTTTGGGAAATGTATCAGGCACCCCTCCATTTGCACCTGCCACCCCCCATGTAAGATGAAAATACGATTTTACCCTTTATGTTATCTATAAAAACCTTTAAAAATTTTACTTTCATTTATTACACCCCTCAATTTTGAAAGTTTGAAACCTTCGAAGATAATCAAAAACACCATTCGAAGATTTGAGAAGTTCGAAGGCAAAAAGTAAGTTATTCGAAACTTTGTATGTGTTTCAAATTTTCGAAATGCCTTACTCGAATGTTTTAGAAATACTTCGAAGGTTTGGTAATTAGGAAAGCTTCGAAACTTTTGAAGTTAGGAAAGGTTCGAAACATAGGAACTGTATGCTTCGAAGGTTTTGCAAAACCTCGAAAATTTTGCCATGCAGTTAGGAAAGCTTAGAAAAGTATGCTTCGAAGGTTTGGCAAAACCTCGAAACTTTGGAAAAGTTCGAAAAGGCCTCGAAAGTTTTGCAGAACCTCGAACATTTTGAAAAGTTCGAACTTAGGCACCCCATGTTTTAGAAACATTCGAAAGTTAGATATTTTCGAAATATATAAAGCTTCTAAATTTTAGAAAGGTTCGAAGTGAGTGGTTCCAAGCCTTTTTTATTTGTTGTGTTATAAATTTTATAAACATTATTTATAATATTATAATTATTTATAAACATTAATTTTATAACATTAATTTTTTATAAATATTATTTATAACATTATTTATAATATTTATAACATTGATTGTTTAATTGTTTAAAATTGTATTTATTGTTTAAAATTGTATTTATTGTTTATAATTTATTTATTGTTTATATTATTTATTGTATATTTTATTTAATATATAAATAATTTTTTTATTTATTGTTTATAAATTATATAAACATTATTTATAATATTATTATTTATTTATTGT
>JBBPBS010000106.1:1632592-1698585 GCA_037974835.1 Cicer judaicum | reverse complement strand
ATTTATTATTTATTTTATTTATTGTTTATTACATTATTTATTTTATTTATTGTTTATTACATTATTTATTTTATTTATTGTTTATTACATTATTTATTTTATTTATTTATAATATTAATGTTGTCCTTTATTACATTATTTATTTTATTGTTTATAATTTTATTTATTGTTTATTTTATTTAACATGTAAATAATTTTTGTATTTATTTTTTATAATTTTTATAATATTATTTATAACATTAATTGTTTAGGGTTTATTATTTAGGGTTTAGGGTTTATTATTGTTTAATTGTTTAAAAAATGAAATGTGTTTAACAACTTTATACAATCAGTATGCGTCCAAAAAATATCTCTCAAAATATCCGAATCTTCCTGTCTTCTTGTCCAATGTACATAATTTTCTTCTTGTATTAACTTCAATAGATGCTGCATTTCTGTGCACGAACCTCTCAATGATGATCGATAAGTATTCCTTGCTTTATATATTTGACTGGAAATAGTGACATTGGCTTCATTTCTCACTTTCAAAGCATTTAAAATGAATCTGGGTGCAAGTTTATACTTTGTCATATCATTGACAAATTTCCTCTCTTCTTCGTTTAAACGGCCCAAATAAGAATGACCGGTTACAAAGTCAAGTAATTCATTATTGTGTGTCCCACAACGAACACTAATTTTCCATCCTTCACCGCCACGTAATGGTACACATCTAAGACTAAATGGACAGTTTTCCTTATGAGAGCAAGTTACTGATAATTTTGATTCTGATTTATATCTTCCACCTCTTTCGCATCCCAAAATCAATTTGTCTTTTCTTCCCCTAATTCCGGTTGCTTTATCTGATCGAATGGTAACAATTAAAATTCCATTATGTATTCCAATGGTTTTTGCCCATTCAAATACATCTTCTCGAGAAGAAAATACCTATAACATACGTTTCAAATAAAACATTAACTATATCGCTATAATAAAAATTTAATCAGTGATTAATCTTCAGTGGTAATAATAATACATGATCAGTGGTGAATTTTTCTGTAGAATCTATAACATTTTTTGAAGCAGAAACTTCAACTCTACTCATACCTAATTTCAAAATTAGTAACAAATTTCATTACAAATAATATTCTAAATATTGAATTTAAAAAAAAGATTAAAAAAAATTTCTAACATAAATATTCTAACATTAATATTGAATTTAAAAAAAACAATAAACAATTTCTAACATAAATATTCTAATATAAATATTGAATTTAAAAAAAAATTAAAAAACATTTCTAACATAAATATTCTAATATAAATAATAAATTTAAAAAGAAATTAAAAAAAAATTCTAACATAAATATTTAATTTAAAAACAAATTATAAATAATTCCTAACATAAATATTCTAATATAAATATTTAATTTAAAAAAATTAATAAACAATTTATAACATAAATATTCTAATATAAATATTGAATTTAAAAACAAATTAAAAAACATTTCTAACATAAATACTCTAATATAAATAATAAATTTAAAAAGAAATTAAAAAAATTCTAATATAAATATTTAATTTAAAAACAAATTATAAATAATTCCTAACATAAATATTCTAATATAAATATTTAATTTAAAAAAAAATAATAAACAATTTATAACATAAATATTCTAATATAAATATTTAATTTAAAAACAAATTAAAAAACATTTCTAACATAAATAGTTTAATATAAATATTGATTTATTAATATTATTATTAAAAACTTATAAAATGTTCGAACCTTTTTTCTTTTTCGAACCTTTCTATTCAAACCTTTGTCAAATGTTCGAATCTTTGCCTTTGTCAAATGTAAACTTCGAAGCTTTCAATTCATTTCGAAGATTTGAGCTAAACTTTCGAAGCTGTGAGCCAAAGTTTCGAACCCTAATGCCTATGCCTTTGAAGATTTTGAGCAAAACTTTTGAATCTAATTGAAACTTTCGAATGAGCTAAACTTTCGAGGATTATGAGCAAGCCAAACCATTCGAAATTTTCAAACTTTCGAGGGCCATAATCAACACAATTTCGAAGGTTTAGTGCAACATGAAACTTTCGAGGCTATGTCATACTTCAAAATTTTACAACAACCAAAAAATTCGAGACTTCGAAAGTTTCAAATTCAAGAAACTTTCGAATATAATTTATTTTTTAACAAAAATAACGTTTCGAAGGTTTTAAAAAAATAAAAGTTTCAAGAAAATAACTAAATTGGATTTCGAACTTTTCAAATTATCGAATCCAACAAGTAATTTTCGAAAGTGGGCCTCAGACTTTTTTCCTTTTATACTTTTTACAGAGGGTATATTGGTCATTAAATTTTAATGGGGGGTGGTAGGTGCAAATGGGGGGGTGCCTGGTATAATCCACAAAAGTTTTTGTATGCTGATTTTTAAGTAATATTTCTGGGACGAATGTATTGGGCTTGCATTAGTTGTTTAGCGAGTTGTGGGTTTAAGCTTTTTTGTGACAGTGATGGGTTGGGCTTGTGATCTGCAGTAAATAAATTTGGAACGGCTTTGACACCCCACTTTTTGCTAATGCAGATTGTTTTTGTAAACTCTTCTTTGTTAGTTTGTTCTTGTGAGCATGTATACTTGAGAATGGAATTTGTAGGAAAATATACTTTCAAAGTCAATGGTCGAAACTAAACCAAACTTTTAGATCAACTATTTGGTATTATACAAGTAAACCACTAATTTAATGTGAGACACTTTTCAGCTAGTCACTACGATTATTAATATTTTAAACATAGACTAAGTTGAGAGAATCTTACATAATTAATGTTTAAATTAGTGGTAATAATTTATTATAAATCATATAACGCAAAAGAAAGTATTCAGAGAGTTTTGTTTAACGGTGAAATTTCTTTCTATGTGTGTTTATCTGCGCATATTTTAATGAATATTTAATTTAATTAATTAATCCAAAAACATTGTTGTGATTCAATGCAGAATTTGTGACCCTCCATTCAGAGCGTGTGTGTGTGAGAGAGTATGTGCGCATGCGAAAGTTCAAGTATTTGTTTCGCCTTTTTTTAAGAATTTTTTATTTAGTTAATTCAAAATTATTGTTGTGATTTAGTATAGAATTTGTGAACCTCCATGCATTTTAATATTCTCTTTAATTAATTTGTTATAAACTTATTATAAAAAAATTCATAAGTATAACTATACATTTACTAGAAAATGCTAAAAAGTGTTCTTATGATATTATTTAAGAAAGAAAAAAAAAAGTAAATTTTTATGTAGAAAATGATGCATTTGTTGTTTTGAAAGATGTTTGACTTATTTTTAAAATTTCATTTCATTTTGTTTTGATTGAGAAGTTTCATATTATGATGATAGTTTAGCAAAATAAACAAAATTTATGTTTACTAATGTTATAATAGATATATATACTAAAGATTAAAAAGAATCTAAACTACACCATCACTGCTAACACATATTAGCATTATTATATAACATATATATCTCTACTTGTAGATGTCCTTGTCTAATGTCAATATCTGGGAGCAATAAGAGAATAGAGACGATGAAAGGAAAACGATTTAAAAATAAAAAGAAAGAAAAAGGTGCTTTGATCAGTTGCCTTGCCTCTATTTGATGTAAACTAAATTGGTGAATTATATAAACTATATTTGAACAGATATGGACCTTGAAATCAAAAAGACGTGGCTTTGGAAAATATCGCCCAAAATGTTTTTGCGTTAATAACAAACAAATTGTAATTTGTATTTTACGTTTTTGATGACCAATTGAGAGTAAATAACATATGTTTGTATTTTACCCAGCTCTCATAGCCAATAACCGCTGCTAATTGTCCTCACTCCTTAACCTTCTGCTTCATGTGTTAAGGGCATCCCTTAATACCCATATGATTTTGACTTTACAAATTCACTTGAATCATTGGGTAGTTAAATTGTAATATTCTACTTAAATTGTAATAACACCAAAGAAAATGAACATTTTTAATGTAGTGTTTTTCGTTGACTAGTTCAAGACCTATTTATTAGGAATCAAGATAATAACGCATACTAATTATGCATTAATCAAATATTTCATTGCTGAAAAGGTGTTTAAGTCAAGGTTGATAAGATGAGTACTATTTCAGGAGTTTTTAATATGAAAATCAAGGAGGTGAGGAAAGTAGAGAACCAAGTTGTTGATTATCTCTCAAGATTGACCTAAGGCAATGCATCACAAAAAATCCACGTGGCAATTACTGACTGTTAGGAAATATTACAATCAAATTTATTTTAGCTACCCACATACAAAGTAAGAATAGAAAATAAAAAATGTTCTTAGAATGTAAACATACGGTTTTTATCCTTTTATTTTCATGTTAAACTCGTAGTAAAAAAGTATAAGGTGCAACAAATTTGAATTAGTTTGTATTTATTAAATTTGATTTTGTTCTTGATAATAAATTTTTAAGTACATAAATGTATTTTGAATATTTTTTTTTAAAAAGTTATTCAAAAAACTTGAAAAAATATTTTTCGATGCACAAAATTCAAATTTTATAAAAAAAATATTTGTGTATTAAAAAAATTTAAAAAGGTTTAACGGCATATAAAGTTTGATTTTCTAAAATACAATAGTGTATCAAAAAAAAAATTTTTAAAATAGTATCCAAAATTCAAATTTTTTGTAATACAAATATTTTAATTTTTTTTTTTAAGTTTTTAAGAACTCAAATTAAATTTAATAGATATAAATAAATTTAAAAAAATTAAAAATAAGTAGTTTACATAAAATATTAAAATAAGAATATAGATATGTGATATAGGATATAATTTCCCTAGTACTAATATAGTGATTGCCCCACTTCGCCTACATACACAATATTCAAATATAATTTTGCCAACAAGACATTAGAACCAAACAAACTGAGTTTGAAAATCATACCAAATTGATTCAATTATCAGACTAATCTGATTGCTTCACATTACAGCCAAGTGTCATGACCACCCTACACTTTAGAAAATTATTTATAAACGTTCCTTTCATACCTACATACTTTCACTTTAATCTGAAAATAATTAATCATACTGCCTTTTTAAGTACTTTTATTTTGTCTAATAAAGGTTTACAAGCACTCCCCGTGACTCCCTTAAATAAGGTATTATCATTATTATTATTATTATTTTTAAATCATTTATTACCTTTAGATCTATTTGATCGATAAAAAAAATAAAGTTGAGTTTTGGCAAGTGAATTAGATATTTTTTATTTTGAAAAATAAATTTAAATTATTTATGCAATCAAAAATATGAAAGAGTAACGAATGATTTTTCTAATACAATTTGAAATTAAATCGCCATTCTTGAAATTTATATTAATTCAACTTTTTAAAATTTGTTATTATCGAAATCGAATTTCTATATGTTTTGGAAAATAGGATTTTATTTGTTTATCCATGAAATGATTAAAATTGGTGGTGATATTTATCAGTGTTAATGTTGTATTCGGAAGCTTGATAAGTTGTCGAGTTACGTAATTACGAGGAAAATGAAGGACTTTTATACCGATTTGGATATGTTCCGGGTATCCTCGAACTAATCCATACGAAAAACAAATTGACCTGCCACGTGATACAAAAGGAATAACACGTGCACGGGTGGAAATGGATAAGTTTTGTTTGTTTTCAAATTTTTGAAATATGAGCTTCAATTTATTATCTTTCAAAAGGCTGGGTTTTTATGTTTGATCTCACATAAAGTTAATTTAAAAATTTATCTTTTATCTAAAATATATAAATATATTTATAATTAAATAGATCAAAGGTTAAGATGTTTATCAACCTATTATTATGTTAAATATAAATTTGTAATTAATTTGTTATATCTAATAGAGCAAATGAAATGAAAAAAAAAACTAAATATACCTTCAATCTTAAATTAAAAAGCAAATTCAACAATATTATAAAAAAAATCATACATTTTAAATAAATAAACAACTTATGAAATTTAATCATAATACGCTTTAAATGTTATATAAGTCAATTGAAATAGAAAAACAAAAAAAATTATTATATAAAGTGGTCAACATGTCGTATATAATAAATTTTTTTAAAAACATAAATTTGATTTTTTTTTTAGATAAATAAAACTTTTTTAAAAATATAAATTTGATTTTTTTTATTAATCAAGTCGAATTAAATTATAATTTATATAAATTAGATAATAGGTTTTTGTCGTACTGTCTCTCACCTACTTTTATCTTTAATTATGTCTTAAATAACTATTTTATTTTGAACATACAATTTTAATAACTAAAATTATGGATTAAAGTTAATATTTTGAGTTGAAATATAATAAAAAAAAATGAAAATGAATTATTAAAAGTTATGTCAATAAATTAAAATAAAACAAAAAACAATCAAAAGACTAAAATAAAACTACAAATAGATTGATAGATCAAAATTGTTATTTAACTTAAAATTTTAAATAATGTACTACTCATTTAAGAAAATCGTTACATTTATTAACTTATGTGTCATGTGTGATATTGAATGTATGTGATTATATATAATAAGATTGAGTTGTTTATATGAAAATAAAAAGAACACTTCTAAACTTTTAAATTAAAATAAATAATTCAGATTAAAAGACTCATTTAAATAAATCACTTAACTCTCTAAAGTCTATTATTTTTTAGAATATTATTTTACTTTTCATCTTTTCCAACCCACCATCATCTAGAAACTCATTCTCCAAAACCACCATCAAACGTCTAATTTATGAGATGAGGAGCAACTAATCCATAGAAAAAATGACAAATGTAAAGAAATAAATAAACTTTCGGAAAATATTACTACATATGAATTCTCCCGTTTGTTGATTTTTGAACAAATATTGTTTATGTTACAGTTTCAATATTTTATTTTATTATATACGAGTATCTTTTTAAATTTGAATCCTAAAGTTGATCTTTCTATAGCTTTGAAATCTTCTTCTATATATTGTTGCTATTGCTACATCTATAAGAAAGCAATAGAAAAATCAAAATAGATTGGGTTCAATGTTTTCAAATAGTTGTTAGAAACTCCTTGAAAATGAATACAAGTTAAAGAACCATTTTTTAACATATTAACATGGAGAAGTTAAATATATTAACATGGAGAAGTTAAGTCACTCGATAATACTCCATGTTTATTCACTTAACAATATCAAAGATACAAAAATAATAAAAGGTTAAATAATTATTTTTTTATATCAACAAAGGATATTTAATCAGAGAAAAAAAACTAAGTAATATTTAACCCATCTAGTTGAAATAGAATGAGACATTTTTTCTTTTCTGAAAAAGCGTTAGTTTTTAATTTGAAGATATTTGTTAATATAGATTCACCAAGGTTGCATGGTTGGAGAAGATAAAACGCTAAATAGTTTACAAGAAATGATAAGTTGGAGAGAATCATATGAATTATTTTAACTATTTAAATTTCAACTATTTATTTTAATTTAAAGGTTGAGAAATTTTCTTTCTTATTCTCACATAAATAACTTATTCTATATATTTTGATATAATTTTGTGAATTCATCTAACCTCGAGCATTAATTGGATTTTAATATATTTTGGTCTAATTTTGTGAATTCTTCTAAATTCGAGCATACAATTTAAACACTTAATTTTGATCAATGTTTGCATCAATTTACGAGAGTTTTGATTAGTGCATATGAATAATTTAGTTGGTTTGAGTGATGAAGCTATTTTTTTTTATTGAGTTGTTTATTTTTATTTATTTTTATTTATTTTTTACTTTTTGTTCATTTTATTTTCAAATTAATGTCTTTAAGAAAAATAATATTTTGGGCATTCAATATTTTGTCAATATTTATGTAGGTATGTTTTTAATAAATAACTCGTTTATGAGAGGGTGATATGATAACTAAATGAGATTGAAAAATTGACCTTAAAAAATATGAAATTTTATAAATTGGATAAGTGGAGCAATCAAAGGTGGGCAACATATTTATCTCACCTACATTCAACCTATGAAATTCATATATACCCATATTTGTGAAACTGTGTCACTCGTGACCCACTACATTGATCCATTTGAATGGCTCAAATTTAGTTGAGTTAACTAATTTTGCTTAGCTCTAATATGAACTGCACCATAAAGAATGGTTATACTTGATCTACGAATAGTTATTTGTTCCTTGAAATTTAGTGATACTTGCAAAAATACTCTGACTCTCAAGTAAGTGGTAGTTTAAACAAAACTACATATAAAAGTATAAAATTGTGTACCTTTTATAGTGACTAAATAAATGTTTATATAAAGAGTTATTTAGATCCATTAGGGACACAAACATTTATTTACATATTGTTTTCTCTTAATTGTTAAAACTAAAATTGAATTTGATCAAAGTTATCTTTAAATGTCGTATTAGGTCAAACCATACTTAACTTTAATATATCAATTAAGACGAATTGGATTTTGGACTAATTCAGAACAATTCTAAACACATTTTTTTATATGACATTGAATAAACACTTGTGTATGTATTTGTGCCAACTTATCAAATGATAAGTTTTTTTTCCTTCAATTTATTTGAGTACATTAAAATATAATTTACTTATTATATCAAAATTATTTATACTCTTTCTGTTTTACAATGAATGCTATTTTAATAAAAAAAAAATTTAAAATAAATATTATTCACAATGTTCAATATATATAAATTTAATATCATTTTATAAATTAAAGAATTATTTGGTAATTTTTTATATTTTATCATAAAAATATTCAATATTCATTATTATTAATTTTTAATATATACTATATTTCAATTATTACAAATATACATTAATAATAGTTGAAAATACAACAATAATTCATATATGTACAAAAACTTTAAAAGACGTTGATCCTTAAACTAAATAAGTATGTTATTTTTATTAAAAAAATAGGTCTACTCAGTTATCAAAAGCATCTAATAAAACACTTAATTGAACATTTGAGCTGGTTACTAAAACACAGCTATATAAGTCCATAATAGCCCCAGAATATAGTCAAGAACTTGGAATTTGGAAATCGTTTGGGCCCATGTGCAAGGCGATCATGCTTATCATAACAGATCCAAGTGGACACGTCACTATCCCAAATTTCAATTGCAACGAACGGTAGAGATTTGAGTAGACCCCACAAAGTTGTTCGATGTTTAACGCCAGCCTTCATTAAATAAGACATGGATGAGTCGCATTAGTATCTCTTACACCGTTACCTGGTCATTGGGATCGCAGATACGCCTCATCTGCTAAATTACGCCTCATCCTCATGGGCCTTCTCGACCAGTTATGGGATGACACCGTCGCCGGTCCTAGGCCTGAGAACGGCCTCGGCAAGCTCCGAAAGCACAACACCTTCGCTTCCCGTTCTACCTCCGGCAAGGGTACGACGCTGTACTCTGCCAACCTTAATTACTCACATATTATAAATTACCTACGCTAATCACTAATTTTTAACTCAATTATTATCATTATCACTATAATCAATCCACTCATATTGATTAACCTTCAAATTAAAAACCGATTTGAGTTTTATGTTCAGATCTGAAACCCTAGACATACCTATAAAGCTTGAAGTGCGAAATTATCTGAATTAATTCATATGATTGTTTTTTTTTTAAATACATCAACTCATATGACTTATAATATACAACCACGCAAAAATAAAATAGGGGAAAGAAATAATTAAAAATATGAAGTTTGTTTGTGAAAGTGAAACACTGAAAGATGTTTGTCTTTTTTTATTGTAAGAAAAATAAAAAGATGCTAACGTTTTGATTGATCAGAAATGGAGACTGGAATCGTGAGATCGTACGGTGAGGAATCATTGGAGCAGGGGACGAGAGTAACCCGTAGTATCATGATCGTGAAACCGCCAGGTTACCAAAGTGGATCGCCGCCGATTTCTCCCGCTGGTTCTACTCCTCCGGTGTCTCCGTTTTCGGGTATGGTCGTTATTGACTTATTTGTCTTATTATGTACAGACTCTGTTTATAGGACAGTAAAACTGAATTGCCTAATTTCTCTACCCAGTGAACTAAAGGGTGCTCCTAAATTTGGGGTAGGGGAGATTTGTCTTTTAGTGGAATGGCCTAACTTACAAATTTTTAATTTTCAACTAATATAATTAATTAGTATTTGGTAGGGGGCAGTTAAGATAATTTCGAATGTGAAAATGATACACAACTTATCTATTTTGCGTGGTTATCTTCCGTCAACAACAAAAAATTGTGTGGTTATCCACTTACGTACGTAATACATTAACTAGTCTTAATTATATTACCATATTTCATGCTTAACTCAACCCAAGTGTCAATTAGATAACTTGGTTATTTATAATAATCGTACACGGGTAAATGCATGAGTAAGATAGAAAATGAATGATAGCTCATTTTGTTTGTTTGATTTAATTAATTTAACGACAAAAACAGCTGGATAATTGAGCTAGATTTTGTAATTGTGTGTGATATTGAATGATTGTATATTGCATGGTTAAAAAAATGTTTCAAACGGGTTAGCTCCTAATAATACCTCTTTTCTTATGTAGTTCAGTTTTGTACATTAATGTTGCGTACACCTATGTTGTTAGATTCACCTGCTTTTCATATTGTTAATCCATACATAACTACAACAAATTGCATAAAAGTAATCGATGTGTGTTTGCTTTTAAGGAACTAGAGAGTCCTTTCGGTTTCGGAGAAGGTCGGCATCGGATGCGTACGAGAAGAGAGGCCAAAACAGATCAAGCCCTTCTTCTCCTTTCGATGAGTGAGAAATGAGCCACATTTTCTCGACTTTGAAAGCTGAGGATGTTACCTTTTGGCCTTTGCTGTAATATTTTTTGTTTAGTTATTTGTGTGCATGTATCTTTATATGGGTTGAGTTGAAGTTTTGTGCTGCAGTTCACGTTAGGCATGAGGCTCTGTTTGGTTAAAGCTTCTTTAAGTTTGAATTAGGTGAGCAGTGTTAATGGTTTTAAGTTGTAAGTAAAGAAGTGCAAAGGGTAGGGTAGCAGTGTATCTATCTTGTAATATGTATGTGTATATAGAGCCTTTAATTTACTGTGTTTTTGTTTTAACTACCTTGTAAGTTTTCTCTTGCTGAATAACAACCTACTTAGTTCTTGTTAATTTCTCGTATTTCTGAGTGTTTCATACTCTGTTCTCGATAGATTTTGGTATGGGGATGAGGGTCCTAGGAAGTTGCTGCGTATGCGTTATGTGGTCCAACATAAGAACTACGTTTTGTCTTCATGGGGTGCCTTCAGAAGAAAAGACATTTGATAATGGGACACCCGGCCCATAAAAAAATGTTCAATATCATGTCGGAAGATGAGTGTTATGTTTCGATTCAATCAAAGAACAATAATGGACATTAAGAAATCTTTTTAGAAATCTAATGCTTTTGAAACGAACATGAATACATGTATAACGATCAACTTCATGCTTATATTAAGATATCTGCAAATAATATTTCTTTTTAATTATCCAGTATTCAAATAAAATCAAATATTTGATGAAAATCACATAGCATTGGCAAAAAATCATCTGACATTGTTTATCGTAATTCGACTTGTACCCAAAAGTATTTTCCTAAGCTCAAATAAACTAAGAATATCGTTTGGCACATGCGTTCAACTAAAAGAGAAATTTATCACTGGCTTTTTCAATTTTATCTCTAGACTTTAAAGCAAATGAAAAGACTATTTACTTTTATCATAGTTAAATTTTTTGAAATTATTAATATTTTAACAATTTCAAAAAAAAAAATTTAAAGATTTCTAAAAAAATTTGCATTTAGAAAGTTTAGTGTTCATCTAAATTTTTTAATTTTTTTTAAAAGAAATTCTAGAATAATTATATTTTGAAAATTATACATTTATTTAAAGTTTCAAAAAGAATTTAAACTTTTGATAAAATTGCATTTTAGAACTTTCACATTTATTTATATTTTCAAGAGAAAAAATAGATTTTAAAAAAAAATTATATTTCTAAAATTTCACATTCATTTAAAGTTCCAAACTTCATTAAAAATTTTTAAAAAAATTGACTATTAAATAAAATAATTTTATATATTTAAAAAATGAAAAGTAAAGATGAGAGGATAAGTAGTAAATTTCTTCCACTAAAATTGTGGATTGGGCTTATGGTGGTCCTGGACTGGTGGGGAATCTATCCAACAATTTGACCAGGTGGATAGAAAGTGTGGGACAACCATCACACCACGAGTGTCGGTTCATAACTTCAATCCACCAACAAACAAATTTACCACACGGTCCAAATCTCGTTGGACTAAGGATTCCAACTTATATTGATGTTTATTAATTTGTGTGAACACCAGTCCATATACTATTTTCATCTCTAAATATACATAGTTTACAAAATTATAATATTTAAGAAACCTTAATAATAATATTAAATTTATTGATATTATTTTTAGTGATTTACCTTTTATAAAAAAATAATTTTATTTCATCAACATAACATTTAAAGTTGAATATAAAAAATAACTAAAGATATATTAATATAAAACAATTAATATAATTAAAAAATTATGCAAAGAACCCTAAAAAAAAAGGATAAGATTATTTTTATGATAATTATATATTTAAAAATAAGAGCATAATAAGTAAAGAATGAGTCAATCAGACATAGATGTCCAAGAACCAACAAATGAAAATAGGATTTATTCTTTTTTTGTCTTCTTCTTATGCCTATTCTTTTTCTTTCTTCCTTTCATTTTTTGAATTCCTATTGCACTTATTGGAAGACCTTACCCATTATTATTATTTTTTAATCTACCAATTGTTTCTAAAAATAAATTAAATCTATGAATATTAAGGTTCTGATTGAGGGTTTAGACGAAAGGCGATTCTAGGGCTTTCAGAAGTGGGAAAGAGGGAAAAAAATCTCCTACTTTATTTGAGAGGACATTTTGTAGAAAATTAAAAGAAGATGCATATAATTAATATGTTTTTAATTTTGAGATTATTATAAAAAAAATATTTACATGATTTATGTAAACCATCCAAAATTCTCCTCCAATATTTTTTTTTGAGTTCATACAATATAGGATAATTATGTATTATGAAGAAAATTAAAAAAAAAAACCCATTCAACTTGGGAGACCACCATTCTTTATTTTCCCTTTCTTCTTTATTTTTCTCCAAAGCCCCTACCTTTCTCACTCTTCCTAAACTCCCAAATGAACAGTTGTTATGCATTAATGGATTGAATAAAACTTAAAAGTTATATAAAAATGATTTATGATTAACTTAAGAGAGAGAGAGAGAATACATTAATATTAAATTTATTTTTACAAGAAGAAACTTATTTGTTTGAAACTTGTGTAATTTAATATTTATCATTTAGTTCTTTAATTTTATCTCTCACTTCAATTTTAATTTATATTTATAAGTTAGTTTAACAAAAAGTCATTGAAACAAGTTTCTGGCATTGTTCTCCGAGAAACGTACACGGTAAATGAGTCATTTTTGTTTTTAAAGTTATGTTTCACATTAAATATCCAATTTGTTGTTGACAGAATGACAGTCTAATTAAAGGGTCTAATTTGTTTATTTGGATTGTAAATCATGTATTTTTCGCACAAATTACAAATATTAATCGCTCAATTATGATATGACCACAGTTAAGATTGTATAAAATGATCAATTATAAGCCTAAATCATAATTGATTTAAAACTCCGAATAAAATAATAGATACTATCCAACAAATTTATAAACGGTTAAATTTTCATCTATGTTTTATTTTTTGATACAATTATTATCCACTCCTCTCCCGAATTACTTAGTACTTAATAATCCTTCCTTGGCTCATTTGTTTCTTTTATACTGTTGGCTATAGCAATATATACATTATTGCGAAATAGGATTTACTTGTAATAAATATCATAAATAAATTAGTCCAAAAGTATTTTTTTTATCTCATTTAATTTCTATAGTTTTCTATCCTAAGAACTGATTTAGTTTTCAAGATGGAAGTTGACTATGAATCATCATTCCCAAAGAACATTGAATATGTTATGCATTATTGTTACTTTCCATCAATTTAAAACTCTAACTTTTATTTTCTGTAAATATTTTTTTTGCAGAGGTATTTATTTTCTTTTAACCCGTGAAGCCAATAGTAAGTTTTCATATTTATGATTGAAGTAGTAATTTTTGCTATTCATTATTATAATTATTATTATTATTTTTTGTGTGGTGTTTGATCTGTTTGTTTGAAGTTCTTGTTGTATCATATCATAAGTATTATCAATTGTTTCTCGAATTGTATGTGTCAAAAATCAATTATATAACTAAAAAATGGATTATTTAACAAAATTCAAAATTACAATTAATTTTATAATTGATTTTAAACTAAAAAATAAATTTGATTATAAATATAAATCCATAATTTCATAATTCCATAATTTGTAATTTGTTTTTGTAAAAAATATTGAAAAGAATATTAATTGTTAATAAATGTTCCACTAATTATACGTAATGATGAGGATGAATCTAAATCAAATCTCTTCTAACATCAAGTTTAAAATTTTGAATGTATCTCCTAACAAAAGGTTTGACAAATTATGTTTTGACTTGATTGAACCTATTGGATTAACAATTTTGTATGGGATTATAATCTTCCATTTTGAGAAAACAAAGTGTGAGATATGAAGTCTTGAAATGAATGATTTTGTAATTTTGAAAAAAGAGAGAAGTTAATTGAGGATAGAGATTTAAAACGTGAAAATGTGATACAAACAAACATGGCAACTTATCACTTAACCATAGAGCCCCATTTCATATGATAGTCCCTATATTTTTTATGATGCTCATGTAATAATTGAAAAGTTATTGATCAATGAAATGATATAGAGTATGTGTCAGGACAGCTGAATGGATCTCAAAAAGTTTGGATCTTAAATTCTATTGCAGCAGCAATATATTCAAATGATCATGTAATGATAACAAGTTTTCTTAAAAATAACTTTAAGTTGAATTTAATTTCTATAAATCAACATTTTTACAAGTTATTTTATCTAATTGATCTATAAATGTTTTTTATTTTTAAGAGTAGTTAGAAGTAGCGTAGTTGTTTGAAAGACGAAAAAATGTTTCAAAATACTTGAATTTTTAAGAACATTTTATGGTTTAATAATCAAGTAATTATATCTTATCATTTTCAAAACAAATTATACTCAGTATTGTTGAGAAACTTCCACTAGTTAGAAGTTTGTTCAAAATAGGTCAAAGTTCAATTGCTGAGTCATTGAAGTGTTCTTTTTATGTATAATATCATGAATTTCGATAGGTTTTTGCTAGTTAATTGATGTAAAGTTAGTGTCAAGAAGTCATATGACTGATTATGTTATCAGTGCCATAGCTACATATAAAGCCTCATGAACAGGTCTCTAACATCATACATGAGAAGTCATTCACAAAAATACATAGAAATTTACTGATTTGATAACATGAAATCTCTTTGCACTCATAAAATTACATACTAATTTGCCAAATACAAGCAATGAAGTGGTACATAAAGCAAAAATCAATGCTCCTGCACAAAAGGATGCATGGGTGGTTCAATTTACAATATAGCCATAGCCATTATATGATGATGATTATAGTAATCTTTAACTTGAAAAGGTGGAAGGCTCTCCCATGTCAAACTTTCCTACTTGACAATTTCAGCTATGAAGATGTTGAGTTAGTTTTTGGATTCCTATTTGAACCGAAAATCCTCGTCAAATGACTAGATCTATCCCAATGTAGGGGGCTGCCAAAGAAGATACACAACATATTAATATTCGACTTTGTTTTGCAGTATGGTATCAAATAATTAAAATTTGAAACTTCCAAATATTTTTATTTAAAAAAATTATACATTTAACTTGCAAAAAAAGAAAACATCTTGTCTGTGCGTTGTACGGGTCCTAAATACGACTAGCATATATATAAGACTCTGAAGAATTACATCAGTTGATTGATAGAATTTACCTTCTTAAAAGCCATTTTTGATGGACCACTTCCTGATCCTTTATCAGCAGGTTTCAATATCTCAAAAGAACATACAAGAGATTCATCAACACTCAATAATGCACCGGCGTTATCAAATTCCCCACCATAATTTGGTGCAGAGAATATTGTGACTAATCTTCGTTTAGCGAAAAACTCATATCCATCCTCCACAACCTATAATAGGAATAAAAAGATTGATTTAAGGACTAAGAGAGATGTATAATGCGACTGAGTCTGCTTTTGACACGATATGCATGATAGATAATAAAGTCTATATATCAGTTACATCCATTGCAAATAAAACAACAATTTTTTTCCCCGATGTTGAGAGCGATATGGGAAACAAATAGAAAGCGAGAAATGTGATTGGTGATGTGATGCGAAAGAAAAGGATAGATAAATAGGTATAAGGAGTACAACAATTGAGGTGTGAAAGTTTGTCGTAAAACAAACATACAATGTCATTGATGCTACGAGGTTGTTTATTTGTGTAAAGTTTGCACCTCTGCAAATGGAAATTACAATGCAATCTTTTCTAAAGGGAAATTTCTTTACTTTACATTGCTTCTTAACTTTAAAACAAACATGCACTTAACTGTTCCAATTTCAATTCCAGATCTTTCCATTGATTCAATTATTGTCATAAAGATTGCCTCTATCAAAAGCTGTAAATGAACTAATAACCATTGCAACTTATTCTACAAAATTTTCCAATTAAAAATTTAATAGATAATTTTAGGCAATTATGAAACAACACATTTTATTTACCTAATTTGTGAATTAATAACCAAAGAGGTTGAAAAATGTTGGCAAAAGGAAAGAGCCTATGAATTAAACATATAGAAGCACATCTTTATGACCAAAAGAAAACTTGAACCGATTCATTCAATACACGCTCATACGAAGGAAGAGGTTTACCTGATGACCCCTGCATATGAGATCAAGATCACTTTTTTCCAAAAACTCAGCGACAACATCAGGTCCAAAAGTACATGAGACGCCTCGGTCACTGTCTTGCCAGCCCTCAGCACTAGAATCAGGATCAGACCAAAGCAGATCACACAAGAGACCGCTATCAGGAATTTCAGTAGGCCTCGTAACCTCTCTTATCTGATCTAAATTTTGTAACTCCGGAGAAAGTCCTCCATGCATACAAAGTATTTTCTCGTCAATAAGTGCAGCTACCGGCAAACAGTTAAAGCAATCAGTGAATATCTTCCAAAGCCTAACATTGAATCTCCTTTTACATTCATCATAAAAACCATAAATTCGGTTTATCTTTGCATCTTCATGGTTTCCTCTTAAAAGATAAATTCTGTCTGGATATCTTATTTTGTAGGCCAAAAGCAAGCATATAGTCTCCAAACTTTGCTTCCCTCTGTCTACATAATCACCAAGAAACAAGTAGTTTGCAGCTGGCGGGTAGCCACCGTATTCAAAAAGTCTCAATAAGTCTTGGTACTGACCATGTATATCGCCTGCAACAGAACAACGACATTAGGAACAAGGGATAATCGACGCGACAACAGCAAACAACATTAAGAACATAGGAAAATCGACACGACAGCAGCATTGATCAACTTCCAAATACAAATTAGTACATCACAAGGTTTCCATGAATGACCCATAAAACTGTACAAGATTGTTTTTCTGCAGAATATTGCAGATAGAGGAAAAGATTACAAATGCAACAAATTTTAAAACATAATAGATGAATAGAATAATTGCAATTTCAGGAACCAATTTTAAGTAAACATCTCATTTTCTCTCAATCAAGGTTCTCCATGGAAGTATCGTGACTGCAATTGTGACTGCACCAACCATATTTAACCATAACATTCAACACAACATATATCACAATTAAAAACCTTAGTTTTGATTACATATTTCAATATTTAATTGGATTGAATAAACAAAACATATATGACAATGTTATTGTCTGTCTTAATTGATGAACGTTATAGGTTCTAAAAGCAGCAGTTTTGCATTATAGTAGCTTCCAAATAATTTTCATGGTGTTCTGAATTAAAAAGAACAAAAAAATAATTGAGTTTATTAACAGAATTATAATAATTAATAAAGCGTGGTGGCAGTGTAAGACCTATTAACAAAAGGAGCAATCATGAAGAACTAGATGGATAAGAAAAGATACATGTAGGGAATCTGAAAAGGAGAGTAAATGATTAAGAAGAATAAGGAAAGAAAGAAAAGAGAACAAACCACAAATGCGGATGGGAGCACGGAGATCAAGAAGAATAGGCTGAGAGAGGAAGATTTGTCGAGCGTTGATGCAAAGTTGACGAATCTCAGATTCAGAAAGCTGAACCTGTTTTCCTCCTTTTCCTTCTAACAACCTTCTAATCACATCATCCAAAACTCCTTTATCCATCATTCCTTCCATTGTCATCATCATTCTCTCTTCCTTCTTCTTCTTCTTCTTTTTCTTATTATTATGTATGTATGGATGGAGGGGGCCCTTTTTCTCGATAAATAAATTAACCAAAATTTCACAAACAAAATAGGGATCAAGATAAATAAGGAAAAATTTGTTGTTCAAATGGGAAAATATGGATAGTCAGACACACATACAGAGGTTGAGGTTTTTTTTTATTTACAGCCTAATTGGACCATCCTTCATATCTCTTATTGTCAGTGGATTAGATTTATAATATTCATTTTTTCGTTTTTTTCTTCATTTTATTTTATTTTTATTTATTTGTTTTTATCTACTTGTTTTGGGACTTTTTTTTTTTTTTTCTGAATTGAATTCAAAGCTTCAAATCTAATTTTTCTTACCTGCCAAATAGACTCACTCTTTATTTGGTTTGAAACCTTCAACAAATGGTGGGGGACTAAATGGCGCGTAAGAATATCATATCAACATCTTCCACGTGGAATTAGATGGTTGGTCCCCTCATTGTATTGGTCAAATATTGGAATCCCACCAAGATGTTGCGACGTTGTCGTTTCACTCCACTCTACCCATTCCTTATTATTATTATTATTATTATTATTATTATTATTATTATTATTATTATTATTATTATTATTATTATTATTATTATTATTTATTTATTTTTCTTCCTAAAATACGTTCAAGGTCAAGGGTTGATTATGAGTTCATTAGCCATCAAAAACAGTCTCACTTTTTTTTTAATCTAAAAATGGTAAATACAACTATTATCACAAATTCACCCCAATCAATCTCAAATGTTTTAGATATTTTATTTTATTCCTAAAATTTATATTATTTTCTAAAATAAATATAATTTTAATAATTAAAAATTATATAATAAATTTTAATTTTTATATAATTTTAAAATTTAATTATTTATTTGTTGTAGAATTTTTTTTAAAGTTTTGTATTCGCCTTTAGTTGTTATTTTGAATTTTTTTTAAAAAAAATATCTTTTGTAATCTATAAAACATCTCTAAAATTAAAAGTGAATAAATTATATTATTGATGTTTTCGTATTTAGGTTGTCGATGTTAAAAAAAAAAACTAATTTAATAAATTATTTAGCAAAAATTATCTGTGTCATATATGATTTTTATAAATAACTCAAATTAATATATTATATTTATTTTATTTATTAGAAGATATAAAAAATTATTAAATTAGTAAAAAATATTTTGTCATGTTAATGAATTGTATGTTTGAAAGTCTTATCTGGATACTCATTTTCAAAAAAACAATATAAAAAAATTAAATTGTGAAAAAAATTATAAATCATATATTATAATTATTCTTATTTTATATTCATAATATTTTAAAAATGTACACCAGTTTTAATTAATTAATTAACGATAAAATATTTATCCTTGTATAATATTTATAATAAATTTAAATTAATATATTATAACTATTTTGATTTTTATATAAAACATGTAAAAAAAATTAAATAATTAATCAGAAATGGATATGGATTGACACGCCCAATCCGAAAAACAAAGCCCAATCCTAAAAAGGCCCAAGGGAAAACCCTAGAAATGGTTCAATATATACCTAAGCCGTAAGCTTGCTCTTTCACTGCCTTTCCTCCAATGGTACGTACTTCTTGCACTGAATCCATCCGGTTTATCATCTCTATTTTTATTTTATTTCATTTAATTTGCTTTTGAATTTGTTACAGGGGATCGATCTTAAGGCTGGGGGTAAGAACAAAAAGACCAAACGAACATCACCTAAATCCAATGATATCTACCTCAAGCTTCTCGTCAAGGTTACTCTCTTTTCCCTTATTTTTTCGAAGATATGATATTCGAAATTCTGTTATTTTGTTATTCTATTTTACGTGAGACAATGATGATAAATGTGATCCCAGCTCTATGAGACCTCAAGGTCAGGGAATACAACTAGTTCCAACACACATTTGTCTGACTCTCGTAATGCATTTCTCTTAATATATATTATTTTTTAATTTTAAATTGGTATTATGCTTATATGAATACTAATAACTGAATCCATGATTTGTGTTTTAAATTTACATGACAATGATGATAAATGTGATCCCAGCTCTATGAGACCGAAAGGTCTGGGAATATAATTAGTTCCAACACACATTTGTCTGAGCCTAATCAATTTATTCCTTTTCGCACCATGTTTTTAATTTTATTTTTTTAATTGTTACCGTATATACACTCATTTGATCCACGAGATTCATCATATGTTTTACTTTTTTCATTATTTTTCCTTGCTATGATGATAAACTTGATCCCAGCTCTATGAGACCGAAAGGTCAGGGACTAGAACTTGTTCCAACACACATTTGTCTGAGCCTCGGAATTCTTTTTTGCACCATCTCTTTATCTGAATATTGTGTTATGTTTTTTTTTTCATTTGTTCATAGAACAATTCTTTGAAATACTTACTGCATATGTTTCTTTTCTTTTTTTGTTCAACTCAAATTGTCTATTATTTTTCTTATAATATTATTGTATTTAGCCTCTTTGATGATTGTTTGCTTTTTATATAAAATTAGTGATTCCCAATGATGTTACTTTTAACCATGCTAATGCTGAAATAAATGATTATCAATTATATCACTAGACTGAGGGAACTAGTTCTATATTCATTGCTTGTTATGCATCAAATGATTTTAGACAGTAGCTAATTTTTTATGAAACTTTTTTATAACTACTCTTTTTTTGTGTTTATTAAATTTAATATTTTATGTGTCTCAGAAATGTGATTTTATGTATTTGACTGTCAGCTGTATCGCTTCCTTGTTAGAAGGACAGACAGCAATTTCAATGCCGTGATACTCAAACGCTTGTTCATGAGCAAGGTCAACCGACCTCCACTTTCCTTGTCAAGATTGATTAAGTATATTCAGGGAAAGGTTTGTCTCTCTTTCCATAGGGTATCAGAAATTGTAATTGTTTATGGTTCGATTGATTATAATTTGATGTTATTTTCTTCTGTTCTTTTTTATGTGTAGGAAGGTAAAATTGGTGTGGTTGTTGGTGCTGTAACAGATGATATACGAGTATACGACGTCCCAGCAATTAAAGTTACTGCTCTCAGATTCACAGAGACAGCACGTGCAAGAATAGAAAAGGCTGGTGGTGAATGCTTGACATTTGATCAACTTGCTCTCAGGGCTCCCCTTGGACAGAACACGGTATAAATCTTATATGAATATTTCCTTCTGTTGCTTTCATAGTTATTAGTGCTATCTTTCAATTGCGTTTCGGAAAAAATTGTTTTTGCTGTCAATCTAATGAAATAGTCCCAAGTTCATAATCCAACTTTGTTGGCGGCTTTGTTTTTCTTGTTAAATAGTGTAATTTAACCAGCCTTGTCTAAAGAATAATTTCTTGATTTATAGTTTTTTTCTGCTATTTTATTTTTACAGGTGATGGGATAACCTTTGTTATGTTTAGGTGCTTATAGGCTTAGGAATCCAAATTTAATAAAGTATTTGTTGAATACAGGTTCTTCTAAGAGGTCCAAAGAATGCTAGGGAAGCAGTGAAACATTTTGGTCCCGCTCCTGGTGTACCACACAGCCATACCAAGCCTTATGTTAGGGCAAAGGGAAGGAAATTTGAGAAGGCTAGAGGGAGGAGAAAGAGTAGAGGATTTAGAGTTTGAGTTGTTTAAGATGTCTGTCAGTTTTGATACTTCCAAATTAAGGTTTTGTTTTGTTATATTATCATCCTTGAAGATAGTTTTTGTTATATTTATTTTATCAAAAATCAATTGCATTGAAAATATTATTCTCCATGCCTTGGTGCTTACAATAGATTGTTCTCTAAATTTTTAGACAACGAAAGTTTTATAGTGGCAATGCTTTATCTTCATAAGAATGGATTTACGAAAGTAATGTTTTTTTCTTCTCATTTCGATCTGTATTTTAAGCATTCTTGTGTACTGATGTTTAATTCCAGGGTCAAATTGTATACTCTATTTCTTGCATTTTGCAATATATTCGACACATATGCAAGGTTAGTAACAACAATTATGGTCACAAACTTCAGTCTAATGAAATACCAAATCATATTAATTGTTTATGGTTAGCTTCCACTCAATTATAACATAGGGTGACAGCGGGTATAATTAGCTCTAAACTACTATCCGCAATAAATTGATTTTATATGCCTAATAGCTTACATTTTGTCATGTCTTCTATTAGGTTTCTCTAACCACAATGTATACACAAATTTTAGCCATAATTCTTAATTCTGTTTGTAATAATTTTATTCCAAAGGTTTGCATTCAATAATAATAATAATAACACCATCTTATCAGTGTAAAAATGTAACTGTTACAATATATAGTATGTTGTTTCGCAAAGCAATAATACTTCGCCTTAACTTGTTTTGGGTACCTAAATTTAAACCAAACCTGCTCAATAATGCATTTATTGGCAATGAAACAAAACTTAGCTGAGAGTTTAAACACTTTTACCAATTCTCATTCGATTCTATCCATCAAACATATATTTATCTAGTTTTTGTTATTAATTTCGTAGTTTATTTTAATACAATTTATTTCAAAATCATTCGACTATTTTTTAATTTAAATATAATATTATTTTATTTAATCAATTGTATTTTTATGAAATTAATTATTTATGCTATAGTTACCAATGCGTCGATAGTATATTTATATAATGTAAGACTTTTATTTTTATGTGTCACTCCCAACTTTATTCTGAATAAATTTATTTTATTTAACAAAAATATCTCAACAAACTCTCATTACTCATTTGATTTTATCGGTTAAACATCTCATTTATACTATTTTTTATTAATTTATAATTTTATTTTAACATAACTTATTTTAAAATAATTTAATTATTTATAATTTAATTTTAAAACTCTCTCTATAACTTAATCTTTAGTGATAACTGAAAATCAAATATTTGCGGTTTATTAATTATGTTGGCTTTGAAATTAGAATAAAAAGGTCCATTCTTGTACTATAAGGGTTGACCGAAATTAAACTAAAAAATCTGAAGATGTATTTAGTGAATTGATTTTAATGATAATTTTCAGATTGAGAAATTTATGCTAGTCCTCCAAATTTTGACACGCAAGCAAAATATTAGTTAAGACATTGAGTCTAATATATTGAAGTACAATATTTTCAACTCCACCAACATTTCTACAGGAACTAGTATTCAACCATTTATGCAAATACGAAAAAATTGCTACATTAACAAGAAAAAGGGTTTACCTTTTCACAAAGTTCCATAAATAATTCTATTAGACAAAAAATGGGAGATGATATAAAATATTTGTATAATGAAATGAAGAGTTTGCTGGAGGAAATGAAGGAATTGGAACCAATACCAGAGTGTAGTTGTGGTGCTGCTTCAAAATCAACAATTCTAAATAGAAATCTATTATCGCTACTTTGAAGGAGTGTTTATAGAGGAGAAGGAAAGTAAGAGTAATGTGAAATTGAAATATGAAGACTGGAAAAATTGGTCATAGCAAAGCAAAGTGCTTTGAAATTAAAAGATATCCTTCTCATTGGAATACTCGACATTCAAACAAGGGTGGAAGTGTGAAGGAGAAGAAAGTAGAAGATTATATTCTTCAAGATGTTTCTCATTTCTCTCATTTCTCTCTCTATGTTTCATCTTTCACTTAAAATTCATTTTAGTCACGACGGAAAAATGCCATACTAAATATATTTATCTCCCCAAAAACTAAAATCTTTTATTTGATAGGAAGAAATAGAAATAATTCAGTTGGAGTAGTTTGGAGTGACTTAGGTCATTTACAACAGTAAAAAAAAAAAATATTTACTGACGTGATAGAAGAATTAAATTCTTACAACAATTTAAGTTTTTGAATATTAATTAAGAGATACATTTTAATTTATATTTGATATACTATGAATAAAATTATATTTAAAAGAGTATTTATGAGAAGAAATATAAATCAATTCTCTAACAATAATTGAAAAGTGACAATTTAATAATAAGTTGTGCTTCTTATTTTTTTAAAACTAAAATATGTTTTTGCTTTTTTCACGGATTAAATTGAATATGAAATTTTTCTTATAAATTAAAATGGATCTTCACTCTTTTTTTTCTTGCCTCTTTTCCTCTTTAATATTTTGCACTTTTTGTGTTGGATTATTGGGGTTATTTTGTTTTGTGGATGCATAATTTTTTTTTGTTTTTTTTTATAAAAATATCAATTAAGTTTAAAAGAAATAATCAATTTTGTAGAGTGCACTAAAAGAATTTTTTTTGTAAAATGACAATGAGGCTAGTTATAAAAATGATACTAATTTTTTTGATGTTTTTGAAAAGTTTTGATAAATTTTGATGGTAAAATTCAATTGCATTGCTCAATCACAATATTCTATATTTGTTTTTAGTAGATTTTGATCTGTTGGTTGAAGATTCAGTTGCATATTTGGATTAAGAGGTTGATAATGATGTTTTTTAGCAAATTGTGTATTCCAAATTTCATTTTTCTAACTTTAATTTGTATTTCATATTTTATGTATATTAACATCAATTCTTTTAGGCGATTAATTTTCGGCATTACAAACTTCGGTATTTTATTTATTCTAATAATTGAACCCTTAATTTTATGGAGCTCTCTCCAATTTTTGGTGTTATTTATTTTCATCATTTTATTTTATTTATTTTTAATGATTGTGGTAGAAAACTATATTTTTTTATGGAGTAGAAGACTTAATTATTAATGTATGGTTTAATTATTATTGGTGTTACTGCAGTCATATCCTAGTCCTTTGGTAGACAACCCTGCCTACTCAGTTGCTAAGTGCGTTTTTATTTTTCTCATTTTCTCTTTACTGATTTTCTTGATTGATGAAATGAATATTACTATCATTTTGCCAGACAATATTTTGTGAATGTTGATGATACAGTTCCTCACAAGGTTAGTATTTTTTATTTCCAACGTAATTTTCTGTTGGTTATAGAATTGATTTTTATAAGCAGTAGCTTTTAATTGTAATGTGTAACCTTTAATTATTAACTAATCTATATACTCTGGTGGTATTGCATCTCCAAAAACAAGTAGGGTCAACCTACAATTTATTTGGTTTAAGAGAAAAAGCTACCTAAAATCATTCCGTAATCAATTTGTTCCACGTTTAGTTTTGGGTATTTAAAATCGATAAAATTACTAAAAATTCACGGTAATTTTGCTAAAATTACACTTTAGATTTTCTACAAATTCTACTATATAACTAAACATATAATAGCTATTAGTTTGATTATCCAAAAGAACAGTAGTTCATTATGATTTTGTAAAATTATCTCTATGAAATCAAACATGCACAAATAAATACTTCAAATTAATTCGATAACCAATCATTAACTTGTAGGAGTGAATATTTAAGAATTATTATCGAAATCTTGTAATCAAGAGGTTCTGTGAAGCTGGTGGAATGTTATTTGTTATCTTAACTTATATGTCATTAATTTCCAGATTATTTTGACTATTCACAGGTTGTTGTTCACAAAGATAGTGCAATTGGAGTTCATTTTCGGCTTGCTGGACCACATCAAAAGGTCATTTTCAAAATGTAGTAATAATACACAAACATATTTTTAAGTTTGCAAGATACTTTGATTAATCACGTATGAAAACGTAGTTTACTCAGTTGAGTAAATGATTAATTTACTCAATTAAGTTTGCAATAACGGAAATGTTGATGTATCTTTCTGCGTGGCAGATCCAACGTATATGATCTGAGCTGTTCAAAGTAATGCTTCTGATAATATTTACTGCACACTTCTTGTTCAAAGTGCTATTCATGGAGCAATGGCAGGTTACACCGGCTTTACAAGTGGATTTGTCAATGGAAAGCAAACTTATATAACTTTCTATGTGAGTTCATTCAGCATGATATATATTTTTTTGTTCAAACAGATAGCTTTTGTTTGGTTATTTTAACATGTTATAACTATATTTATCACATTTTGGCTAACTCTTTTATATTCAACAAATCAACCTAGATTAAAATTTATCAATCTAATATATTTTTTATTTATTAATATATTTTAAACTATAACAAATTAATTAATTATGTTAAAATATTAATTATTTTAAAATTTTAAATTATTTATAAATAATTTAAAATTATAATAAATATATTATTTATTAATCTAATATATTTTGTATTTATTTAGCTGGTATATTTATTTTAAATTATAATTAATAAATTATTTAAAGTTTTAAATTATTCATAAATAAACTAATAAATTAATTTGTTTAAATTATAAAAAATATAAAATTAATAAATAATAAATTTAAATTATTTAAATTACAAGTTCTTTTTTTGTCTTCCCATCTTAATTAAGATGCTTATTATAAACTATTTAAATTATAAAGTTTTGTTTTTACCAACAAAGATACTACTAATGAAATTGAGTGTAACAGAAAACGGCTGAACTCCCACACCTATGATAAATCCAAATACAAATTTCATTAGAAAATATAAATGCAAAAAAGCTCAAGTCAATATCCAATTTTTCTTCTCGGTCAATTTAGGTACTTTAAAATCGATAAAATAAAATAGATACTTTAAATAAGAACTTAAACGAAAGGGATAATGTCTATAAAGACAGTGACGTATTGATATTCATATGGAATGCTAATATTTCACGTGAATACTTTTACATGCTTATCATATGCAAATCGCGGCTTAATTATTTGTTAGAAGACATATTTAAGTAAACAGTGACAAAATCAGAACATCTTGATAAATTTATAAATGTGATCGGTGACAAAGTCAGCAGCTTCTTGGTTGATAAAGTGAGCAACACCTTTTTGAATAACCACTTCTTTCAAATTTGGAACATCTTTCTTGAAACCACCACCATGAATATATTGCTTATTACCCGCCGAATTGTAAATTAAATCCACATATGAATTTCGCAGGTACTGTCACTTTTCCTCCAGTCCATGCTTTAGTAAGCTCCCAATTTCTATAAAAATTACAACCACACACAAATTAATATTAAGATCAAAACTGTATGTATCATATGAGATCAAAACTGTACACCATTAATATTTGGATGACAAAAGGTGGAATTAAATTATGTATATATAGATGAATAAGAAATATAAATGAGAAAGTAATAAAGACTTACGTGTTGAGATTTCTATAGTAGTTAAGGCCACCAGTGAATCCTGATTTATTCAATTTAGAAGCATAGTAAGACAATTCTTCTTGTGAGAGCCATGAAGGGAGTGGAGGTGGATGTGAAGGATCAACATCAGAACCCAAGCCACCTTTGGGTAAGATTAGTGGGCCAGCATGACGACCTGCGAGCAATACCCTGATCACCATTTCTGCCCCAACTTTGGCAAATTCAGCCTCTGCTTTCCCAGGTTGCTGTCACATGGTTTCCAATTGTCATATATAATGATAATACTATATGAAAATAAAAAAAAAAATAAAAAAAAAAACAAAAAGAAGAAGAACCTGGAATCTGCACATATAATAATCATCCCCATACAAAGCTCGCACACCGTCAAGAGGTTTAATTTTGGGATTTCTAGGCGTAAAGGGAACACTCAAAGCAACGTAAGCTTTGACTCTGTCAGGATGAAACAAACAGAGATGCCAACCAACTACAGCACCCCAATCATGAGCCACAAGAAATACTTGTTTCACACCAAGCGCGTCGATTACACCAACCATATCATTAACTAACTGAAATATCGTATAACTGCTTATCGAAGTTGGAGCATCGGTGTCACCGTATCCACGTAGATCTGGAGCTACGGCTCTGTAGCCGCGTGAACCTAGAGCCGCAATCTGATGGCGCCATGAGTACCAGTTTTCAGGGAAGCCGTGAAGGAATAAAACAACTGGACCTGTTTTTCCTTTCTCTGCTATATGAATATTGATTCCATTAGCTTTAATTGTGCTGTGTTCGATTCCTTCCAATTCTTCAGTTGAACCGAATGATATATCTATATATATAACACGATTCCAAGGCAAACCCATCAAAATACCCCTTTAAGCAACAAAATGTTTTATAGACACTGTAAATTTACTCAACTGTAAGAAACTATATAAATAAATATGGGCTATTTAAACTAAGGTCCAGTTGACTTTTAACTTTTTTAATTTCGGAATTTATTAAAGATTTATTAATTGTCTGAAATGATTAAAGATATATTAATTGTCAATAAAATTAATTTGACTTTTAACTTTTTTAATTTCGGAATTTAATTAATGAAATTTTATATTTTTTTTGACTTAAGTAGTAATTCCATTGTTATCTACGATATAAAAGGATAATTTTTTCATTGACCATTGATTTGTTTGTGTGATCATAAATGAAAAATAGATAATGGTAACTTGAGAGTCATGAATATAATACTTTCTATTTCTTACAATTTATAAGTGATTTATTTAATTATTTTACAACAATTTTAAAACATCAGAATTAATTTTTGGAGATATTTATTTCTTTTTTGGAATTTTTTTTTTATACCTAAATACCACACTCTCATTTGTATTTCTATATATCAGATTGTTAATCTATTTTTTGAGTTCAATAGAAAGTCTTGATCCATAGTGCGTTCAGAATACCACTCTGAAAATAGATCTAGTTGGAGGTCACTCGCCGAGGAGGTGACCTCTTGCTAGAGTTTAGTTTTGTTGTTGTTTTATGCATTATTATATTAAATTAATATATTAATAAATAATTAAATTAATGAATAATTCTAATAAATAATAATAAATAATACATTAATAAATAATAATATTATTATTAAAAATGATTATAATTAAAAATAATTAAAATTAAAAAGAGTATATTATATTATTAATTTCAAAGAAAATACATTAAAAAAGAAGGGAAAAAAATACATCAAATTTGGGTATATGTACTCGCAACATTTGGACAATGTTTCTTAGGATGGCCATATACCCGACATAATTTGCATTTTCTTGGTACTTGCGTCCATTTATGTGCATCAGTGGATTGTGACCTATCTTAACACTTTCATATTCTAGTCAATAATATATAAAAAGCTTAATAAAATAATTATAATGATAATAATAATAATAATAAAAATAAATAGTTACATCTTTAAATTTTAGAAAATTATGGATGTGTTTGATTTTTGTTTGGCTATGATTCGTTTTAAAAAATTGACAATTTTATTATTATTATAATCAATAATGACAAATATTATTATCCTTATTATTATGTTTTTATATATATATAAATAAAAATAATAAAATCGATCAACATATATATATATTTTCTACACAAGAACTACATATATTTTGATTTCTCTATTGCATCTCGGGATACGTAGCGCAATATTTTTTTCTTGTCAAACCAAATTAATAAAATAATATATTACCTTTATATATTAATATAAATAATTTATTTTGTAAAAATAAATAAATAATTAAATAATATATATATAATTAATTATAAGATAACAATTTTAACAAATAATATAAAAAAATATTATTTTCGCTATTTGTAATCAACACCCGAATCTATTTTATCTATTTTTTTCGAGAACTTTATTTTAAGTTTGTCATTATTGATTATAAAATTAGAAATGCAACTATTCAACTTATATCCATGTCACAATTTCCAAGAGCATTCAAAAAAGGTGATTTGAAGTATTCAAATTACATAATTTACTATTTAGTACTATTAGATTCCTTATTAAATATAGATATTTGAGATTTTTTTTATAAGTTCATCTTTGAATATTAAGATGTATTAATGAAAATTTAATTAATTATAAAAGATACAATTATTAAAATATATTAATTATCAACAAAATTTAATTTGACTTTTAACTTTTTTAATTTCATTAACGAAATTTTAGATTTTTTTTGACTGAAGTAGTAATTGCATTGTTATCTATGATTTTTTCCTCTTATGTATAACACCACATGTAGTATTAATAAGATACTCTATACATCACACAATAATTGATGAAATTAACACAAATCAAGAAAAATGATTAATATAGATATAAAATGAATATATATATATTCTTTTTTATTGACCATCGATTTGTTTTTTTTATCATAAATGAAAAGTAGATAATGGTAACTTGAGAACCATGAACATATTACTTTCTATTTCTTCCAATTTATAAGGGATTCATTTCATTATTTTACAACAATTTTAAAACACCGAAATTAAGTTTTGGAGATGTTTGTTTTATAAATATAAACTAAATGAATTTTCTCTTGAGATTATAAATAATTATTGAGAGAGTATTATCAAAACAGATTTTTTTTTTGGAAGTATTTTTTTTTTTATTATTAAAATGTCTTACTTTCAGTTGTACTTGTATATATCAGATTTTCCTATTTTTTTGAGTCCAATAGGAAGTTCTCATCCAGAGTGCGATCAATTGAAGACCACTCTTAAGTGGACCTAGTTAGAGGTCTCTAGTTGAGGGGGCGACCTCTTACTAGACTTTAATTTTATTGTTGTTGTTATTTTATGCATTATTATATTAGATTAATATATTAATAAATAATAATAATAAATAATACATTAATAAATATTATTATAATTAAAAATAATTAAAATTAAAAATAGTAAATTATATTATTAATTTCAAAGAAAATACATTAAGAAAGAAAAAAAATACATTAAATTTTGGTATATGTACCCGCAGCATTTGAACAATGTTTCTTAGTATGACTAGATACCCGACATGAACCGCATTTTTTTGATACTCTTTATGTAATGTCTATTTCTGTTCTAATGCGTTTGTTCTTTGGGCGACATTTCTTGACTCTCCGCATTAGTGGATTGTGACACACCTTAACACTTTCATATTCTGACTAATATCCTTTGTTTGGTATGGGTAAAAACGCTTTTCCGTAGACTTTTAGTACCGTTTCCATCACATTTCATGCTAGAACATGTTGTTATGATATGTGAACAAGACATATGTTTAGCTTGATATTTCCCACAATCGCACCACTTGTTAGGAAGATTTAGACTGAATTGACCAATTGGTCGCCCTTCCCTTTAAACTAATGTCTTGTGGACCATGAAAGTATGGTTGCTCTGATCAAAAGCAGTGATCAAAGCAGTGACGGGAAGGTTGTGCGAACCTTTTAATACTGCGTTGATCGACTTCATTAGGTTGGTTGTCATCTACCCCAACAACTACCTCCATCGAATGTTTGAATCCAATCTTGTCGAGGTATATTGTCTAACCGTTTCAAAGTATCTGGGTTTTCTATGCCGATTTATCTACGGTAGCATCGATATGTAGGCTCATTGATCGAGTAACATGTATTGAGACAATAGACAAAGTATTATAAAAATGAAATTATTTAAAATTACACTAAAAATATAAATTAAGAATGAAATTATTATCTATAGAAACAGCTTTTTTCTTCAAAGCATTGTCCTTAAATTCCCTTGCAAAATTTTGTAAAATATGTCGGATGCAGAACATATGCTTTGACGGAGGATCTTGCCACCCATTATTCGGATTATTATAAGCACTCTTAATAGATTTGTGTCTATATGAAATCAAACTAATGTTGGCTTATGGAGTGTCGTATTTCTTCAAATTTCTCAAAAAGAAACTCCAATTGTCTGTTGTCTCACCTTTCATAAAAGTATAAGCAATAGAAATTACACTGTCGTTTCCATACGTGCAACTGCTACCAATAGACTTCCCTTATACTTGTCGTACAATCAAGTCTCATCAACTAGTATTATTGGTTTGTAGAATTTAAACGCAGATATGCATGAAGTGAAAGCCTAAAAATAGTATATGAAAAATCCTTATCCCACTTATCAAACTATTCTCATGATAAAGTGGGATGGTTTCCATTTCAATTGTGGTTCTTGGAGCAAATGTTTGCATAACCAACAACCATTTTGAGAGTTGATTGTAAGACTCTTCCCAATTGCCATAATTTTGTTCGATCACTTTATTTTTTCCCAACCAGGCTTTTCTATAAGTAACTGTGTAGTTGTGTAAAGCTCGAATCTCAACAATAATGAACTTCATTTTGATTGAAGGATCCACTTTCACAACTTGTATTATGTTTCGTATGATTTTGTGACAATGCAGAATTTGTGCATGTATGAGGCACATTCAATTTACCAATCACTCACAATTCATTTTTTTTGCATTTTAAAGCTCTGCATCTAAACAAACAATTTGAACTTGAACAATAAATAACATACATTTCCAAATCTAATTTTTGTACAGCAAAATTTAGTGATTGTTTTATATGGTAATGTTTGATTGCATGTACACATTCATATTTGTTTTGAAACTTCATTCCAACTACAATAGTTTCATCTACTTATGGGACTTCGTTAATGAACAAGTGATCAAATTCATTTGAACGTTATTGAGTATCTAAATTGATGCTCTTCGAGTGAGATGGTGGATCAAAGTCAAGTAGGATATGTTGATATTCTACTTTCATATCTTCGTCAACAATGTCATTGATAGAATTATCAGATGATTCATCGAAGTATGTTTCATTCTCTTCAGTAGAATCACTTAATTCTTCGTCTGTGATATTATATAAGACACTTAGTAGAAGACCACATTGTGGACTTGTTGGATGAAATTGATGATGGAGCTCATAACTTTGCAGACGAGTTTGTTCTAATTGGGTAAAGTATAGTTCATAGTGTTCTGATGTTTGATTGTGATGGAGAATAATATTATTATGGTTCATAGTGTTGTGAGGGAGAATATAAATCAAGTTAATAAGGTATGTTTGAGGTCAATAGTTGATCAATGTTTGTTAATGGAGGACAAGACTCAAAGGTAACATATAACTCGATGGTGCCGAGTTGTAACCACTGTGCATAAACACCAAACATCAACTCAACATTTTCGTCGTCGCAAATCTTCATCAGTTCAAACCTTGTTGTATTTTCTCCAAAGAACACAATGTGTCAATAAACAATTTCAGTTATCGTGACTTTGTCATCGAACTGTAACTTTTTTTTAATGACATTCTTTAGACGAGCAAGGTTGCTTCCCGAATGTACTTTGAATGCCTTATTATAATCACTTACAAATATTTTTCGAATGCCTTTTTATAATCACTATGAATGTTTTATCTGTAACTATGGGAGGATGTGCATTTTTTTTTTTGCAAAATTGGGCATGATATTGATTTTCTTATGTCCTCCAGAATTACCCAATCCAAGGATATTTCCACTTGCATAGAGGTAATTATTACAAATAAATTTTATATTTTTTTTAAAACCAACTATTTACCATATTACTAATTTTATTATATTTTTTATTTTTAATATATTCGACATATTTAATTCTGGTGGTATAAATTTCGGTAAAATTCCTCATAACGACAAAGAAGGATAACAAAAAATAATTGATCACATGATAATTGAGGAAATAATATATTCATTCACATTTATTTCAACTTTTTAAATATTTTATTTGTTATACTAGTTATAATTACTTTAACTTATTTTTTTAAATATCAGTTCTATTGAAGACCTTATCTAAGGTTCCAACATGAAGTTTCAGAGGAATAGATGGTCACTTGGACTGCATGTACCTATCTACATTGTTATCATATTGTTGAAAAACATCATACAAATAGGGTCACACTTCAGTTCGGCTTCAATCAACAAATATCACAACCATTAGAGGACATGAAAACATACCATGAGATCGACATCAGACATGAGGTTGATTGTAACATCCATATATTTTATTTTATTTTGATATTTTATCTTATTAGGAGTTGAGATAATTATTTTAGAAATTATTGGTGACAGTTACTATTTTATTGTGTTATCTTAATTTTTGATAATAATAATAATAATAATAATAATAATAATAATAATAATAAAAACATAAATCGGAAACTGTTAAATGGCTTAAGTTGAAATACCATGTTACCCAATTAATACTATGTTGAAAAACCACGTTCTCCAATTAATACATTCCCCATTTTCTAAAGAAAAAACAAAACGGACACATTTCATTCAAAAATGCTATGCTCTATAAAAAAAAGGGTTTAGGAGAATCTATTTTGATAGAAAAAGCAACCACCAAAAGAGAAAAGAGAGGAGTAACCTTATTCCCAATTTTGTTAATTCAATCTCAGAAAAATATTAATTGCGCATTCGTTAACTGTTGGATCGGGTTGATTATTGGACAATGGATTTGCAACATTCAAGTCTTCGTTTTCAAAGGTCGGATCGGCAAAACGACGTTTAGAGAGGGAGAAACCGTGCTCACACAGGAGCAGATGTGAAACAAGTGAGACAAGAATTTGTGAAGCATAATTCTAGAAACAAATGATGTTGTGTATTGATTTTGTTTGTGTGTTATTTTTAAAATGAATATTAATAATGAATGTGTTTAACAGGTTCAAGTTATGGAAAAAGTATATTATATGATATATTGTTATAATGGTTGTGCTTGACATGTTGTGGTTATTCAAGGTGATTACTTTGTGTCTAAACTAGTTTGGTTTAGGACAAAGTTGAATGATTTTGGACGCTCTAGTTGAGTGATCTACATTGTTACTAACAAAAGTGTCTACATTCATACATTCATAGTTGTGTGGTGCGTCCATAATTGGTTGGAGCTCAAAGTTGTGTGGTGCGTCTATAATTGGTTGGAGCACACAGATACTTGCTGGGATTTTGAGTTAGTGGTGTTGCTTGGAAGAACCCACGAAGCCCTTGCGGGGGAGGTGATATTCCGGAATCATGTATTGACATATAGCCTAACAAATAGATTGTGCATTTTGGTTTATTTATATCTTTGGTGAGTTGTGATTTTTAACTATTAAATCAAATATATGATTTATTTATATTTTTGCTATAACAACTATATATGCATGCATAGTTGTTCTGTGTTTGTTATTTGGAGATGACATTTACATTTGACTGGACGTCACATATAGTGTTACTTGAGTGAATAATGTCAAGTTCAATCCAATAGGAGAAATGCGAGGAAGTTCAATAGCATGAAGTTGGAGGCTCCGAGATACTCCTGTATCGATGTTAGACTTGTTTGGTGAGTTTTCCACGAGTTCAAAGTTTATGACCAACTAGGATTTATGTTTGAGTAGTAAAACGTCAAGAGTTTTGACTCTAGAAATTTCTTTTATTTAACGTATTAAATTTATTTTTAGTAATTGCAAATACTCTGATTCATTATTTTTTGAAATATAATTAAAATAGTTATATAAATGATTTTAAAGTAAATAAAAATGAATTTGTGATTTGACGTTTAGAATTTTGTTAGTTAATGTCTCGAAAAAACGGGATGTTACATTGATAATAATTGGAACTGGGTTTAGAGGGAAGAAATTCACCATTAGATCGAGCGTCAAAATTACGTGTTGCAAGGTAAGATCGTAAAAGATCTTTTATGCCACAACACATAGTATATGATTTAGTTTTGACAACACACCAAATTATTTATATATGTCGAACAATATCTTCATGATCCCCGTTTGCAACCACCGTCATATCCTTATGTTCCGCCGACGTCCCAATCAAGCTCACAACAACAAAACATAGCACAATCGTCTCTATCATCACCACACCTACATGTCCCTACTACGGAAGTTCTATGTTATGATTCACCAACGACTCAGAAATAACAACCCTTGGTTATCCGACAGAAAGTGGGCTATTCTATGATTTGTTTGGAACAAGGTGCACAACTCCAGAGTCGATTTAGTTGTGTTTGACACCATGTATAATATTCGGTCTCAAAATTATATGAGAGCAGCTGATAGTGGTTCTAATCCACCTAGAACTTACATTGAGGATAATGATTATGATGAACCGGAAGAACCTCAACTCGTTTGAAGAGCTAGACGAGTTCGACGAAATGCTAGATATGAAATCAAATGTCATTTCCGTTAATTTAATGTATTTTGTTTCAAGTTATTATATAATTTTTTTTAATGTATTTTCTTTGAAATTAATAATATAATTTACTATTTTTAATTTTAATTATAATCATTTTTAATAATAATAATAATAATGTATTAGGATTATTATTGTTATTTATTAAAGTATTATTTATTATAATTATTATTTATTAATATATTATTTTTTATAATTAATATAATAATACATAAAACGACACCCTAAAAAAATAAATTAAACTCTAGTAAGAGACATCATGGTTTGAACCAGAAAGATATAATCCAATATCTCATGAGACATTTGTGTTGTTATTACATTTAGGTGGATAGAGTACAAGGGAAACTAACACATGCAAAACTTCTAAGAATCACGAAATAGACATAGCAGCATGGTTATTATTTCATTGGAAGATCAGCTCAAAACTTTTTGATGAATTCGTGAATGTGATTACTGATTTCTTCTGCTGCTTCTTGATTGTTGAAGTGAGCCACTCCTTTTTGCACAATCACTTCCTCCAAATTAGGTACATCTTCCTTGAATCCTCCACCGTGGATATATTCCTTCATGTTAAGTGAGGTGTATACCATGTCTAACTCACCTGTAATGAATTTCACAGGCACATAGATTTTTGCTCCACGCCATGGTGCCATCAGCTCCCAAAAATCTGCAACATAAGCAATAACTTATCTGTCATTAGAATTGGGACACTTTTCATGCTAGCACAAATATTTACACCAGACATTGATGCATGTTGGCTCTGTCAGTAATTAATTGAGAAAATAAAAGTAATGACGCATTTTCAATGTTAGACGCGTGACGCATTTTCAATCTTAAGTGTTATTAATGTTATATATTGAAAAACAATCTCAAGAACATAGAAGAACATCAAATTACTAGTTCAAGTTTCTATAGCAATTCCATCCTCCAGTGAAGCCCGTTTTCTCAAATTTGGAGACAAAATAAGCAAGATCAACTTCTGTCAGCTAAGAGGGCAAGGTGTCAGGGGTATCTGGATTAAATCCAGTTCCATACTCTCCCTTGGGAAGTATTGGAGGACCAGTTTTCTGAGTTGTTAGGATATTTTTCATCTTGCCAGGTTCCTTTCACAGATTAAAAACAATTAAGACATTCAGAACTACCATTACAGTCATTAATTTCCATTTTATTTTGACTCTTGACAGGTTGTTGTTCACAAAGATAGTCCAATTGAAGTTCATTTTCGGCTTGCTGGACCACGCCAAAAGGTAATTTTCTATGTAGTAATGATACAGAAACATCCATATTTTTAAGTCTCTGGACACTTTGGTTATTCACTTGCGGAAATGTAATTTACCCTGTTGAATAAATGATTAATTCAAACCACGATAAAAAAAATATAGTTAATCCAACCACATGATTAATCATAATTTTCAACATGATCTAAATTATCTGTATACTCAACTGAATTAAATATAATTTTGTAAGATTAGCCTTATGTTGCACACATACAAAAAAGTTGAAATTGGCTTTTCAAATTGAATATTCAGGTGTATTTTGAATCAGATGAAGTTGAAGCTGCTATTGTTACACATTTTTCTACAGTTATTTTGTCTGTATTTAATTAAGAAAATGTTTTGATATGAAGGGAGGATACAAAGGCTTCTATGGTCGCAATACAATCAGTTTAACTCCTTCAAGTGTTAATAACATACATAAGATGGGAGGAACTATCCTTTGTACTTCACGAGGAGGACATGACACAAAAAGGATAGTTGATAATATTTGAGATCGTGGAATCAATCAGCTTCATTTCTATTTAACAATTAACAATATACTTTTTTTTTTTTTTGTATATGTGCAAATTTATAATCCGATTGGATAACCACTTGTGTTTTATATTTGGATTTGATTTTTATCCACTACCAATATTTTGTTAATTTTGAGATTTTATTTCTTGAAAAAATTTTGAAATTTATTTTTTTCATAAAAATTTTAAATTGAATTTTTTCTCAAAAAATTTGATGAGACAAATTTTAAAAAAATTTATCGAATAAATTGATTTTTTTAAATAATCGATTTAACTATGAATAAATGATCTTTTAAAAAATAATCAAACTTTAACTGATTTTGAAAAAAAAATCGATTTTAAAATTAAAATTTTCAAATTCAGTTATTTAATCATAACCAATTTTACAATTGGTTTTATAACCGGTTTTAAACCAAATAATAAATTTGGTTATAAATCCAAATCTATATATTAGTTTTAAAATAGATATAGTTTGATTTTTTTTAAAAACCAACCATGTACAACTCTACTCAAATGTTCAGTTGTAGGAATCCCAAAAACTATAGATAACTATGTCCCAGTAAATCTTTTTTCTTGCACATTTATATAATTTGAATCCATTTATTACTACTCATTGGTTAAATTCTTCTTTCTTGCTTAATAAATTATTGATAAGTCCTTTGGATTTGACACTGCTGTTGAGGAGGCTTAACGTGCTATAAATGCAGCACATGTTGAAAATGGTATAGCCGTTGTCAAGCTAATGGGTCGATATATATAGTGGTAACAGTTTTTTAAGTTACATTATGTTACTATTTTTCACGCATTTTGTCATAAAAATACACATGTCTTCTTATGTTACTTGTATTTGTATCAAATCAAGCATTGTTTCATATATGCATTAATTCAATGTGCAGGATCTATTGCAATGCATGCAACTCTTGCAAGTAGAGATGTGGATTGTTGCTTGATTCCAGAGTCACATTTTTACCTAGAAGGTTCTGGTGGACTTTATGAATATATAAAGAAAAGACTCAAAGAAAATGGTCACATCGTAATTGTGATTGCTGAAGGTGCTGGACAAGAACTTATTTCCAAAAGCATGCCACCCGTCGGCAAACATGATGCTTCTGGAAACAACCTTCTTCAAGATGTTGGTCCATGGATATCCCGAAATATTAAGGTTTGACTAATTTTTTTTTTATGTGTGTGAAATGGTCAAATACAATCGTCATTTTGGGGCACGGGGACTGATTCTTTTGAAGATATTTTTTGGCGCTTACTTTAACCATTTCAATCTTCCAAGATCATTTTGCCAAAGAGAAGACGCTGGATATTAATCTCAAGTATATAGGTTTGTAAAAATTAAAATATATAGAAAAAATATGTATGTGTGTACGCATTCGTCCATCGATACTCAAAGAAGCAATCAATGACTGAAAGAATGTTGATGTATCTTTCTGCGTTGCAGATCCAACGTATATGATCCGAGCTGTTCCAAGTAATGCTTCTGACAATATTTATTGTACACTTCTTGCTCAAAGTGCTATTCATGGAGCAATGGCAGGTTACACTGGCTTTACAAGTGGATTTGTCAATGAAAAATAATTTGAATGTTAAATAATTGATTTCATTAAAAAATAATTTTTCATTTTGTTACTTGTATGCTCAATAATTTGAATGGACTTTGATGTGTCCAGAAATAAACTTCGTTAGTTTGAATATATTATACATCCATATTTAGTGGCTTAACTATGTGGAGAACGATGGAGTGTGCTAAGTTGGAAAACCATTGATTCTATAGGTAGACTAGTTTTCTACTTGAATAAGGTAGGAAAGAATAATGAATTGCGTTGGCGTTGATACTTGATATACAAATTTCACCAGAAAATATTAATGCATGACAGCTCAAGTCAATATACAATTTTTCTTCACGTACTCATTCATATCGAATGCTAATATTTCACAAATACTTACAGATATGTGATCTAGAAATATCAATTATTATTTTTAAAAATATATCTTATTTAATATTTTGTAGATAATTCATGAATACTTGTACATGCTTATCATATGCAAATCGCGGCTTAATTATTTATTAGAAGACGATATTTAAGTAAACAACAAGTGACAAAATCAGAACTTCTTGATAAATTTATAAATGTGATTGGTGACAAAGTCAGCAGCTTCTTGGTTGATGAAGTGAGCAACACCTTTTTTAATAACCACTTCTTTCAAATTTGGCACATCTTTCTTGAAACCACCACCATGAATATACTGCTTATTACCCACCGAATTGTAAACTAAATCCACATCACCTGTGATGAATTTCGCAGGTACTGTCACTTTTGCTCCGGTCCATGCTTTAGTAAGCTCCCAATTTCTATAAAAATTACAAACACACACAAATTAATATTAAATAAACTAAATGTTACAGTCATGTATCATATGAGATCAAAACTGTACACTAGTAATATTTGGAGGACAAAAGGTAGAATTAAATTATGTATATATATAGATGAATAAGAAATATAAATGAGAAAGTAATAAAGACTTTCGTGTTGAGATTTCTATAGTAGTTAAGGCCACCAGTGAATCCTGATTTATTCAATTTAGAAGCATAGTAAGACAGATCTTCTTGTGAGAGCCATGAAGGGAGTGGAGGTGGATGTGAAGGATCTACATTAGAACCCAAGCCACCTTTGGGTAAGATTAGTGGGCCAGCATGACGACCTGTGAGCAATACCCTGATCACCATTTCTGCCCCAACTTTGGCAAATTCAGCCTCTGCTTTCCCAGGTTGCTGTCACATGGTTTCCAATTGTCATATACAATGATAATACTATATGAAAATAAAAACCAAAAAAAGAAAAAAAAGAAAAAAGAAAAAAAAGAAGAAGAACCTGAAATCTGCACATATAATAATCATTCCCATACAAAGCTCGCACACCATCAAGAGGTTTAATTTTGGGATTTCTAGGCGTAAAGGGAACACTCAAAGCAACGTAAGCTTTGACTCTGTCAGGATGAAACAAACAGAGATGCCAACCAACTACAGCACCCCAATCATGAGCCACAAGAAATACTTGTTTCACACCAAGCGCGTCGATTACACCAACGATATCATCAACTAACTTAAATATCGTATAATTGCTTATCGAAGTTGGAGCATCGGTGTCACCGTATCCACGTAGATCTGGAGCTACGGCTCTGTAGCCGCGTGAACCTAGAGCCGCAATCTGGTGGCGCCATGAGTACCAGGTTTCAGGGAAGCCGTGAAGGAATAAAACAACTGGACCTTTTTTTCCTTTCTCTGCTATATGGATATTGATTCCATTAGCTTTAATTGTTCTGTGTTCGATTCCTTCTAATTCTTTAGTTGAACCGAATGATATATCTATATATAAATATATAAATATAGATATATATATAACACGATTCCAAGGCAAACCCATCAAAATACCTCTTTTAATCAACAAAATGTTTAATAGACACTGTAAATTTACTCAACTGTAAGAAACTATATAAATAAATATGGGCTATTTAAACAAAGAGTAAGGTTTGTTTGTGAGTGAGGAGTAACATTCTTGAAATTATTAAAATATATTAATTATCAACAAAATTTAATTTGACTTTTAACTTTTTTAATTTCGGAATTTAATTAATGAAATTTTATATATTTTGACTTAAGTAATAATTGCATTGTTATCTATGATTTTTTCCTGCTATGTATAACACCACATGTAGTGTTAATAAGATACAGTATACATCACACAATAATTGCTGAAATTCAAACAAATCAATAAAAATGACTAATATAGATAGATATAAAAGGATAATTTTACTATGTTATTTTTATTGACCGTTTATTTATTTTTGTCATCATAAATGAAAAGTAGATAATGGTAAATTGAGAGTCTTGAACATAATACTTTCTATTTCTTACAATTTATAAGCGATTCATATCATTATTTTACAACAATTTTAAAACGTCGGGATTAATTTTTGGAGATATTTATTTTATAAATATAAATAAATGAATTTTCTCTTAAAAATATAAAATAGTAATCATCAAATATATGAACTTTTAAATTTTTCTAAAACAACAATTATTTAAAAATTGACCGAGTACTACCAACAATTATTGAGAGAGTACTATCGACATAATTTTTTTTTTTGGGAATATTCTTTTTTCTTTTTAATACCAAAACGTCAGACTCTCATTTGTACTTGTATATACTAGATTATCCTATTTTTTGGGTCCAATAAAAAGTCCTGATCCAAAACGCAATTAGCTTGAAGACCACTTTGAAATGAACCTAGTTGGAGGTTGTTGGCTGAAGGGGTGACCTCTTATTAGGGTTTAATTTTGTTGTTGTTCTTTTATGCATTATTATATTAAATTAATATATTAATAAATAATTATAATAAATAAATAATAATAAATAATAATAAATAATACATTAATAATTTATAATAATATTATTATTATTATTAAAAATAATTATAATTAAAATTAAAAATAATATATTATATTATTAATTTCAAAGAAAATACATTAAAATAGAAGAAAAAAAATACATCAAATTTGGGTATATGTACCCGCAATATTTGGACAATGTTTCTTATTATGACCATATACTCGACATAATCTGTATTTTCTTGGTACTCAGTGTCCATTTATGTTCTAATGCGTTTGCTCTTTGGGCAACATTTCTTGACTTTTCGCATTAGTGGATTGTGACACATCTTAACACCTTCATATTCGGGCCAATAATATATAAAAAGCTTAATAATAAAAATAAATAGTTACATCTTTAAATTTTAAAAAATCATGGATGTGTTTAGTTTTTGTTTGGCTATGATTCCTTTTAAGAAATTTACAATTTTCTTATTATTATTATTATTATAATCAATAATAACAAATATTATTATCATTACTATTATTATTATTATTATTATTATTATTATGTTTTTTTATATGTATATAAATAAAAAATAATAATAAAATAGATCAATACATATATATTTTTTACACAAGAACTACGTGTATTTTGATTTCTCTATTATATATCGGGATACGTTGGAGCAAGATTTTTCCTTTGTCAAATTAAATTAATAAAATAATATTTTTCCTTTATATATTAATGTAAATAATTTATTTTGTAAAAATAATTAATTAATTAATTAAATAATATATATATATATATAATTAATTATAAAATAACCGTTTTAACAAACAATATAGAGTAATATTATTTTCTCTATTTCTAATCAACTTTTGAATTAAAATTTTTTTTTTCAGGAACTTTATTTTACTTTTATCATTATTGATTATAAAATTAGAAATGCAGCTATTCAACATATATCCATGTCACAATTTCCAAGAGCATTCAAAAAAGGTGATTTGAAGTATTCAAATTACAGAATTTACTATTTATTACTATTAGATTCCTTATTAAATATAGAGATTTGAGATTTTATTTAATAAGTTCATCTTTGAATATTATGATGTATAAATGAAAATTTAATTAATTACAAAAGATAAAATTATTAAAATATATTCATTATCAACAAAATTTAATTTGACTTTTAACTTTTTTTATTTCAGAATTTAATTAATGAAATTTTATATTTTTTGACTGAAGTAATAATTGCATTGTTATCTATAATTTTTTCCTCCTATGTATAACACCACATGAAGTATTAATAAGATATTGTATACATCACGCAGTAATTGATGAAGTTAACATAAATAAAAAAAATGATTAATATAGATATAAAATGATAATTTATTTTTATTTTTATTGACCTTTGATTTTTTTTTTATCATAAAGTATGAAAAGTAGATAATGGTAACTTTAGAGCCATGTCATATTACTTTCTATTTCTTATAAGTGATTCATTTCATTATTTTACAACAATTTTAAAACACCGAAATTAATTTTTAGAGATATTTGTTTCATAAATATAAACTAAATGAATATTCTCTTGAAATTATAAAATAGTAATCTTCAATATATAATAATTTTTCTAAAACAACAATTATTTAGATATTGACAGAGTACTGTAAACAAATATTTAGAGAGTATTATTAATGGAATTGTTTTCTTTTGAAATATCCTTTTTTTTTTTCGATATCAAAATGCACTACTCTCATTTGTATTTATATATATCAGGTTATCTTATTTTTTGGGTCCAATACAAAGTCCTGACTTAGAGTGTGACCAGCTGAAGACTACTCTAAAATGAAACTAGTTGGAGGTCATTGACCGAGAGGGCGACCTCTTACTAAGGTTGAATTTTGTTTTCTTTTAAAATATCCTTTTTTTTTTCGATATCAAAATGCGCTACTCTCATTTGTATTTATATATATCAGGTTGTCTTATTTTTTGGGTCCAATACAAAGTCCTGACCTAGAGTGTGACCAGCTGAAAACTACTCTAAAATGAAACTAGTTGGAGGTCATTGATCGAGAGGGCGACCTCTTACTAGGGTTTAATTTTGTTGTTGTTGTGGTCGTTTTATACATTATTATATAAATTAATATATTAATAAATAATTATAATAAATAAATAATAATAAATATATTAATAAATAATAATAATATTATTATTATTAAAAATGATTATAATTAAAATAAAAAATGGTAAATTATATTATTAATTTCAAAAAAAATACATTAAAAAAGAAAGAAAAAAAATAAATCAAATTTAGGTATATGTACCCGCAACGTTTAAACAATATTTCTTAGTATGACCAGATATATGAAATAATCCACATTTTTTCTATACTCTTTTTGTAGTGTCCATTTATGTTCTTATGCATTTGCTCTTTAACACCTTCATATTCTGATCAATAATATATAAAAAAACTTAATAAAAAAATAATAATAATAAATTTAATAATAAAATAAATAGTTACGCCTTTAAATTTTAAAAAATCATGGATATGCTTAGTTTCTTTTTGTGTGTGATTCCTTTTCAGAGATTTACAATTTTATTATTATTATTATTATTATTAATGACAAATATTATTATTATTATCATTATTACGTGTGTTTTGATTCTCCAACTGCACATTAAGAGCAAGATTTTTCCCTTATTAAAACAAATTAATAAAATAATATTTTTTTATACTAATGTAAATAATTAATTTTCATTTTTTATTATTTTTTAGAGGTTAAAATTAACTAATTAACTAATTAATTAATTAAATAATATATATAATTAATTATAAATTAATTATTTTAACAAACGATATACAATAATATTATTTTCTCTGTTCGACTCCCAAATTTATTTTTTTGTTTCAAAAAATTATTTTACGTTTGTCATTTATTTTATGCATGTGATGATTGATTATAAAATTGGAAATGCAGCTATTCAACATATATCCATGTCACAATTTTCCAAGAGCATTAAAAAAAAAAAGGTGATTTTTGAAGTATTCATCAAATTACATAATTTATTATTTTGTACTATTAAATTCCTTCTTAAATATAGATATTTGAGAAAAAAAATTTATATAAGTTCATCTTTGAATATTAAAATGTATTAATGAAAATTTAATTAATTAAAAAAGATAAAATTATTATAATATATTAATTATCAACAAAATTTAATTTGACTTTTAACTTTTTTAATTTCGGAATTTAATTAATGAAATTTTATATTTTATATTTTTTTGACTGAAGTAGTAATTGCATTGTTATCTATGATTTTTTCCTCTTATGTATAACACAAATAAGATACTCTATACATCACATAATAATTGATGAAATTAACACAAATCAAGAAAAATGATTAATATAGATATAAAATGAATATTTTTATTTTTATTTTTATTTTTATTGACCATCAATTTGTTTTTGTGATCATAAATGAAAAGTAGATAACGGTAAATAATTAATTTGATTAAAAAATAATATTTTATTTTGTTACTTGTATGTTCAATAATTTGAATGAACTTTGCTCTGTTCTAAAATGAAGTTCGTTAGTTTGAATATATTATACATTCATGTTTAGTGGTTTAATCATGTGAAGAACGATGAAGTGTGTTAAATTGAAAAACCATTGATTCTATACGTAGACTAATTTTCAACTTGAACAATGTAGAAAAGAATAATTAATTGTGTTGGTGTTGATGCTTGATATACATTTATTTTCATAGTGATTCTAAATTTATGATTTTTAGTTTTAAAATTAAATTTAAATAAAAAAATCATGTTAGAATAAAATGAGATCAAATTGTTTTTTTACCAAGTAATTATCCCAAGATCATGTCTATTTAACTGTTACCATTTACTTTCACTTTTCTGTGCTCACAAAATAAAGTGGTATAGAGTGAAAAGGGTGGGGATCCTATTTCATTATTTGGATGTTAAAAAATAATGCAATCGATTTGGATGGTTTCCATTACATCTCATTCTATTAGTTACCCTTATATTATTATCTTTTACATCTAGACCCTTTGCATGCTTCGAAAATTTGTAACATTATAAATATGAACATGAACTAAATCTATCTTCAAAAATCGAAAATGTTTGTTAAATTAGTTCTTAACGAGTACTACTAAATAATCTCTTGAAACAATCGATTTAAGAATTCTTTTTACATATTAAAAGTTCATTTAAAAATAAAATAAAGTTTTGTTTGATAAGATTAACTGATGTATATTAAGTTAATTGAAGTATTTAGTAAAATTAAGTGTATAATTAGATTAAAAATATTAAATGATATTTTTAATTATTAATAAATTTTATCAATTAATGCTTAATTAATTAATAATTTAAAATATATCAATCTAATATATTTTTTATTTATTAATATTTTTATTTTATTTTAAACTAAAATAAATTAATTAATTATGTTAAAATATTAATTATTTTTGAATTTTAAATTATTTATAAATAACTTAAAATTACAATGAATATATTATTTATTAATCTAATATATTTTTATTTACTTAGCTAGTTTATTTATTTTAAATTATAATTAATAAATTTTTTAAAATTATTTACTGTAAAATATTATTCCTTAAAATTATTTTTAAATAAACTAATAGTTTAATTTATTATAAATTATAAAAAAATAAAATGAACTAGATGAATGTTTCATACTGATTTAATAAATATTATGTTTTGTAGATGGTAAGATTTTTTCGACTGTCTTTCAATTTTATGCATTATTAATACCTTCTACCTAAATACTCAATACTACCTAAAGACTCAATAAAAGTTAATAAGAAACTTCATTAAACATGTTCTTTTCTAGTCCAATAAGGATCCCAACTTCAACTAAGGATACCAAAAGACTTCCTTGCCCAACATCCTTTTCAGTCACCGCATACTCACTTACAAATGTCTGTAAAGTGTTCAATCGGATTGAGCACGAAAGTAAATGCCAATAATAAACAATAAATATAAGAGTGTTCAAAAGAGTTTGTAAAACCTTTGGACCACTTCGTATTACTCGGTTAAATGTTGTAGCCCTAGAAAACATGTCATTTGCGCTTGTATAAATTTAACCCCAAAAAATGGTGAGATAAGATACTATAAGTGGATTACTGTCTATCATAATTGAAATCAGTAATCAAAGAAACCGTGTTAAGATATATTATTACATGATAAACATAAACATCAGTAGGGTGATCTAGAGGCGTTGAAGAACCATCACAGTTTGAGATAATTTCGATACCTAGATAAGCATGTCTTATCGCATTATAGAATTTCAAGTAGTTTTCTAGTCATTCAAAGATTTAACAGGAAAATAAGTTGCATCAATTCCGGCAATAGTTTTTAAGCCACATATTGGCCTAAATAATTACAAGTGTTGGTGTATGTTTGCAAAGAACAATCACACTTTGTTTTGAATAAATACATTAGAAAAACACGCATACCACGATAGTTCTTTTTTTTGCAACCCTCATTTCCAACAACGACATATTTCAGGTTAAATGGCTTCGGGTGTCCCATAAAAGCTCTAATGGAATCCCATTTTGAAATTGGATCACCTCTCCCAAACTCAATTCTATCAAGAGCTTACTATAATCAATATTTCAAGATTCTTAAAGCCAACTTTCTTTAAAAGAAAAAAAAAGATTATAATAAATAAGAGTGAGATCATTTACTTACACAAAATGTAAGACGACGACTGTGTCAACTTCATCATTATAGTTGACACCTACAATGATATATCTCTCTTAGCAAACAAACACAAATTTACCAATTCAGGTTGTTAGAACAAAACTTAGTCAACATAGATAAACGCAAAAATACCATTATTAAATATCTAAATTGGTAAAGTATCCAAATCCTCTGCTAGGTGTTCAATAATGTTATTAAATAATATACATTACTTGCATGGTACATAGTGAAAGCATTTAAACTAAATTTGATCATCAGAAATTTTGAATCAGTATTTGTAAAGAGGCACATACTTGAAGAAACTCAAAATAGCCAAGTCCATCATCAGTCCAATACTTCCATACATCACCAAAGTGTTCTGATCTCTCCTCCCAAGGTCTAACGTCCGCTTTCCATCGATATTCATTAACCAATGTCTTTCGACAAAACAACCACATGATGCAATGTAATGAAAAATACCATTCCAAAATGTTATTTGATCAATAATTAGATTGCTTATGCACAAACTAGAGGAGTGAACTGGAAAATGAGATTGCAAATGGTGCTTACTGAAACTACAATATGTACTACAAAATTTAAAGATTGTAAAAAATAAATACATCATCTCAGTATATCAAAACTCAAATTTCACCCAAATCAACTTTCTTGTCTAGAAGAGGAGAAGAAATCAAGAAAATCATTCTTTGAAAACTAAATAAATGTAAATTGAGGATTGTGAGGTATATCTGAAACCAAGTATTTACTAACTATTACAATTAAAATGCATATTTTGCTTTCACATTCTTATCCATTTTTTTATGCTTATAAGTGAGCATACGAGTACCATATACAACATATGCAGGAATAGAACACGTAACACAAAACAAAAACAAAGCATGTGAAATATTAAAAAGTTATAAGAGTTCTATGTTTGAGATTTATTAATCTGAGTCACGTTATGCATACCTGGAAATCTGATGAAATTTGGTTTCATATCTACCAACATTTGAACAAAATCACGTCAGAAACCATGTCCTTGTGCCAAGTCAAGGATAACTGAAAAATATCCCATACCAAAAGTCTATGACAACAAAACTTGGATAGCTGAAATGTAATTCCATCATGGGAATATGCCAACATTAATCGAATAATGTTCATATCGTGCATATTCAAAGATATGTAATCACATCAATGTAGGAAGACTAAATATGGTATATTTGAGTATGATCTATACATAAAAATATATTTAGAAAGAAAAAAGAGTCATGACCAACCACACTGTCATTCTCATCCACTAAAATGCATCTGCAAAAGCTCAAAAACAAAAAACAATTACCAACTACATGCAAGAGGAAGAAATATATGATGTTTTAGTAAAAGTGGAAGTTAGAAAATCTAATATATTGAATAAGAAAAAAAACGAAAGTTAATATAAACAGATCCGGAAAACTGAAGGAAAAAAACTTGTATGTAAAGTCCACAAATAAGGAATTCGTGAAACAATATATTCAAAATTAAGTGAAGGATGAATATATATTTAGTCATTTAATCGACAAACAAGCTTACATTAGTTGAGCATTATCACAAGAAAATTACACATAAACCTCAAGAAAGAAAAGCCACTTCCCATTCACATACATATTATCAGATAGTAAAAAAAACTCAAATTCTAAATCTATGCTCTGATCTACACTCCAATAGTAACCCAAAAAAGTTGGAAAAGCTCAATAGAGCAAATACTATAAATGAACAAACTGAAAATTTCAAAACTGAAGAACCTGTGTCAAAGAGACTCAATGACCAAATTAAAAAAAAAAAAAAAAATACCAAGAGCAGTAAAATAGCACAAAGTAATTGAAGACAATAGCAAACCAATGCCAATTGCCTAACCATGAAGTTGTTGGGAAGTCCGAGTGAGCACAACATTCGGAATGGGCTAAACAAGAATTCATAAGAGACTTAGACACCACATTTCAACCCAAAACCTTAAGTCATTAAGTGTATGGGTTATTCTCCTTATATATCCAATACAGCTTCCATTTTTTGTCAATGTAGGACTAACCACACTCATAATTGAATACTCAACGAGTAGAAAAATGCAAACCAATTTGCAAATTGCAATCACTAATATTAAATGTTAAATGCAAACAAAATTCCAAACCAGTATGCAATAAGTAATAACAATATCAAATCACATGCCAAATAAAAAGGAATAACTACAAAGTAATGTAATCAAAACTAGAAAAAATTACATAATACTATTTCAACAAAATCCTTCAATCAAATCTGAGTTTGAAGATGAGAAACTCCATATCTGTTTTTGTAGCTTTATCACTGTCGTTTCTCTGAATATGAAAGTAGAAGAACTTCAAATTAGTTTTAAAATATAAATTACTAAAATCAATCAAATTATTCAATCAATGCAAATTACTAATAGAGGAAAAACAATTACTAATAAAGGAAATCGATTGAAGAGGAAATTGAAAGAATTGATTGAAGATGGAATCGAAAGATGATGAAGAAATTGGGAAAAGCTTGGACAATTTATGAGATGAAATAGGGAGAAAAAAATTTGAAAAGAGAAGAAATAAAGAAAAAGAAATTCATAGTGAATTGAATACAAAATGAGAATGAAGGGCGAATTGATTTTTTGAGAACAACTAAATTAATTTTTTGAGAACAACTAAATTGATCTCGAAATAGGAATGAAGGGCGAATTACATTTTAGAGTATGGATGTATTACTAAAATCAAATGTCACAATAGGTATTTTTTTTAATGTTATTATAAATTAGTTAACTTATAAACTCTATTTTTTCTATTTATTGTATTTATTAATATGTGTACAATAATCTTAAATAATATTAGATAGAGTATTGTTTTAGAACGACAAAGAGACTCCTAATAAAATTGAATCTAGGATAAAAGGTTGAACTCCCACAACTTGATAAACCAAAATTTTAATTTCACAAGAAAATGTTAATCCATCAAAGCTCAGGTCAATATACAATTTTTCTTCTGAAGTAATCTAGAAATGTATTTTGGAAGTAGAGAGATAAAATAAAAAGTACCTTAACTTAGAAGAAATGGATAGTGGCTATAAAACTGAATACTCCAATAATAGAGTGATACCACTATCAAATACGAATATTGTACAAATATTTGCTGATACGTAATCGGAAAATATCATTATTATTATTATTATTATTATTATTTTCTAAGTATTATTATTATTATTTAAATTAATTAATTTAATATTTCTTAGATACTTCACAAATAGTTGCGCATACTTATTCTATAAAAGAAAGAAAAAAAAGATAATACAAATTTTTTGAAACATCAATGTAAATATACATGATCCTCTTTAAAATGTTATTTTTTATTGAATAAGACTTAGGAACTATGTCTTTTTTTATGAATATTATTATTGAATAAAAAAATAATTAAAAATACTTTTAAATTGTTAGTTATTAAATAAAACTAATATTTGTTTAAACTCTTAATGACACTTTTGTGATACATCGTGATGATATATTTATGAAAAATAATCAATACATATATGTTCATATTCAAAAATTCAAGATATCTTCGTATCCGTATCCATATCCTATGCATGGGTAGTATGTATTTGAACTTGATATGATAGAGGCCACCACCATTAGCCCGACACGATCACATATCATAAATCTAGAAATTAGTTTCTTTCGGTGACTTTCCCTTTAAAGCATAATTCTAATATTTTAAAGGGGAATGAATCTAAACACTTTAATTAATATTAATTAATATGGTATCTGAATCCAATTTTGATACTTGAGTAGTGACAACTGACAACTAACTTTAAGTTCATTAGAACAAGAGTAAAACACGCTGCAGAGGTAGGAACCATTAGATTTAAGAAGAAGATCCAAATAGACAAAGAAAAAGTTTCCATAACAACACAATCACTATTAGTACAAATAACTCTTAATAGCAATTTATTAGAAGACGATATTTAAGTAAACAGCAACAAAATCAGAACTTTTTGATAAATTCATAAATGTGATTGGTAATATCCTCAGCAGCTTCTTGGTTGTTGAAGTGACAAACACCTTTTTGAATAACCACTTCTTCCAAATTTGGCACATCTCTCTTGAAACCACCACTCTCAATATATTGCTTAGTACCCAACGAATTGTAAACTAAATCCAAATCACCTGTGATGAATTTAACAGGTACTGTCACTTTTGCTCCAGTCCATGCTGCAGTAAGCTCCCAATTTCTGTAAAAATTACAACCACACAAATTATTATTAAATAAACTGATACTAATACTAATTTCACAATTGTTCTCCAAAATATCTGATCTCCGTCTCAAACTATAATTTAACAACAAGTACATTATATAGATATAGAATTGAATTAAGATTGTTCAATTTTAGTTACTCAATATTTCAAATGTTACATTCATGTATCATGTGATATCAAAACTGTACACCTTTAATATTTGGAGGACAAAAAGGTGAAATAAAATTATATATATATATGAATAAGAAATATAAATGACACGTGAATGATGGAGAAAGGGGTATGTAGTTAATATGGAAAATGAGAAAGAAATAAAGACTTACAAGTTGAGATTTCTATAGTAGTTAAGGCCACCAGTGAATCCTGATTTTTCAAATTTAGAAGCATAGTAAGACAAATCTTCTTGTGAGAGCCATGAAGGGAGTGGCGGTGGATGTGAAGGATCTACATGAGAACCCATGCCTTCTTTCGGTAAGATTGGTGGCCTAGAACTACGACTTGTGAGCATTCCCTTGATCAAGAGTTCTGCCCCAACTTTGGCAAATTCAGCTTCTGCCTTCCCAGGTTCCTGTCACATGGTTTCCAATTGTATTATGCACAATAAATATTCCAGAATTAGACAACCATCGACCAACTTTAATGTCTGTCTATTTGAAATTAATACCATTTCTTCAGTTATCAATTTTCAAGCTAGATGCATTGTTTTACATTAAATAAAATTTTCTATTTCATCTTAATTATTTATAGAATTTAATTCATATTATACATAAGACAATATAAAAAATTATTAATCAATTATAATCATCAAATTATTAAAAATATTATTGACTTTATTGATGACAAAGATAATGTTTGTGATTTATGGAATGGTAATACTATATGAAAATAAAAATGTTATTTACTGCATCAAAACCCTCCATTTATTAAAGGCAAATGGTAACCAAATTAAAAATCTAACATTTGGATAGCCAAACAAAAATGAATTTACTCTCAGAATGATGGTTTTATTTTTTGTGTCCTATTATCTGTATCACATAAATGGAAAAGGAGCCTGAAAACTATAAATATTGTACTTATGAGGAATATTGTCATAACCCATTTATGAAAACACAAACAGAAATACTAGTCTAAAACTAGAAAAGTGATTTTGGAATAAGCAATAACTACAAGTAGTTGGCTAGTTGTTTTCTGGTATATTATTATCATGTCAAAATCAATGGTTTACTGTACATTATATAACCCAAATGCAAAGTAAGTTTAAATACCATTCACTTTCTAATTAATTAATAATTACTAAGCTCAAGAGGAACAGGGTAAAAGAGTAATAGCGCCATCTCTAATTATTATTTTTTATTAAAAATTGTGTTTTACCGAGTTTGATTTCTACTCACTTCTAAATACATTTAAAGTTAATCATGAATAAAAATAAAAATAAAAAGAATTAATAAAAAAAAAAAGAAGAATAAGAAGGAAGAACCTGAAATCTGCAGATATAATAATCATCTCCATACAAAGCTCGCATGGCATCAACAGTTTTATATTTGGGATTTCTAGGCATAAAGGGAACACTCAAACAAACGTAGGCTTTGACTCTTTCAGGACGAAACAAACAGAGATACCAACCAACGATAGCACCCCAATCATGAGCCACAAGAAATACTTGATCCACACCAAGCGCGTCGATTACACCAACGATATCACCAACTAAGTGAAATATCGTATAACTGTTTACCGAACCCGGAGCCTCGGTGTCACCATATCCACGTAGATCTGGTGCGACGGCTCTGTAGCCGAGTGAACCTAGAGCCGCAATCTGGTGGCGCCATGAGTACCAGATTTCGGGGAAGCCGTGAAGGAATAAAACAACAGGACCTTCTTTTCCTTTCTCTGCGATATGGATTTTGATTCCATTAGCTTCAAATGTTCTGTGTTCGATTCCTTCCATCTCGTTGTCGTTGGTGAACTTTTTAATGGAAGCGAATGATATATAAATAAGTATGGGCGATTTAAACTAAGAGTAAGAGTTTGTTTGTAAGTGATGAGTAATTAAAAGGAATGGACGTGTAAGGATATTTGGGGACTATTCACTTTTGATCTGTGAGTCTGCATCAATTTTGTCTTATTTAACATTCTTTAATTTTTTTTTTGGGAATTAACATCGTCGTCATTAATTACTGTATTACCATTTTTGTTTTCACAAATTACTGTATTACCATGCACAGAAATATTATTTTATATAGAGGTGGTGTAAATTGTTTTATATTTTAATAACTGATCTCAAAAAATGGGTGTCACTGTCAGTTTGAAAGTAAAAGAAATTTGTATTGACCATACAAATAATTAAATTACAATTTAATACTATTGATTTTTTATTTATTTTAAACATAATAAATAAAATTAACTATTTTTCTTTTTTTTTTTTTACTCAATTAATTAACTACTTTTATTTTTCCTAAATAACTATCAGATTCTGTTTTTAAAAGTGAGAAAGATGCAATTCGTTTTAAATAAAGAATATAATTAAAATAAAATTAATTAAAACCATATCCAAAATTAAAAATATTTATTTAACAACGATTTTTTTCTAAAAATTAATCATGAATTGTGGGACGAAAATAATATAATAAAGGTTTTAGATAAATCAACTATTTATATTTATTTTTTTTAGGTTTATGTCATTATTCAATATAAAATTGGAAATGCGTCTATTCAACGTATATAGGTCACAATTTCCAAGAGCATTCAAAAAAGTTGAATTTTGAAGTATTAAAATTACATAATTTACTATTTAGTACAATTAAATTCGTTCTTAAATATAGATATTTGTGATTTTTTTTTTATATGTTTATCTTGGAATATTAAGATGTATTACTGAAAAATTAATTAATTATTTATTTTAAAGGATAAAATTATTAAAAAATATTAATTATCAACAAAATTTAATTAATGAAATTTTATATTTTTAACTGAAGTAGTAATTGCATTGTTATCTATGATTTTTTCCACTTATGTATAAAACCACATGTAGTATTAATAAGATACTATATACATCTCACAGTAATTAGTGAAATTAACACAAATAAAAAAAAATGATTAATATAGATATAAAACGATAATTTTACTATCTTACTTGTATTGATCATTGATTTATTTTTGTGATCATAAATGAAAAGTAGATGAACATATTACTTTCTATTTCTTACAATTTATAAATGATTCATTTGATTATTTTACAAGAATTTTAAAACACCGGAATTAATTTTTGGAGATATTTGTTTTACAAATATAAACTAAATGAATTCTCTTGAAAATATAAAATAGTAATCCTCAACATATGACCTTTTTTAATTTTTCTAAAACAAAAATTATTTAGAAATTAAGAGAGTACTACCAACATATTATTTAGAAATTGAGAGAGTACTACCAACATGGTTTGAACCAGAAAGATATAATCCAATATATCTCATGGCACAATTGTGTTCTTATTACATTTAAGTGGATAGAGTACAAGTGAATCTAAACACATGCAAAACTTCTAAAGCATCACGAAACAGACTTAGCAGTATGGTTATTATTTCAATGGAAAATCAGCTCAAAACTTTTTGATGAATTCGTAAATGTGATTACTGATTTCTTCTGCTGCTTCTTGATTGTTGAAGTGAGCCACTCCTTTTTGCACAATCACTTCCTCCAAATTAGGTACATCTTCCTTGAACCCTCCACCATGGATATATTCCTTCATGTTAAGTGAGGTGTATACCATGTCTAACTCACCTGTAATGAATTTCACAGGCACATAGACTTTTGCTCCACGCCATGGTGCCATCAGCTCCCAATTTCTGCAATATAAGCAATAATTTATCTGGCATTAGAATTGGGACACTTTTCATGCTAACACAAATATTTACACCAGACACAACATTGACGCCCAGGTTGGCACTCACAACAATTAGTTGAGAAAATAAAAGTAATTAAATATGTTGGTGTCTTGCCAACGTGAGACACATGACGCGTTTTCAATCTTTTAAGTGTTATGAATGTTATACATTGAAAAACAATCTTCAAGAACATAGAGGAACAGAAAATTACAAGTTCAAGTTTCTATAGTAGTTCAATCCTCCGGTGAAGCCCGTTTTCTCAAATTTGGAGACAAAATAAGCAAGATCAGCTTCTGTGAGCCAAGAGGGCAAGGTGTCAGGGGTATCTGGATTAAATCCAGTTCCATACTCTCCCTTGGGAAGTATTGGAGGACCAGTTTTCCGAGTTGTTAGGATATTTTTCAACACATATGCAGTGCCAACCTCAGCCATCTGAGCTTCCATCTTACCTGGTTCCTATCACACAGATAAAAAACAATTAAGATATTCAGAACTACCATTACAGTAATTTCTCACTTCATCATTTCAGAGACAAAATAATTCTGATTTCAAATATTTTATTGGAGCTTCATAACCCACCATCAAACACTAGGACTGTCCATGGATCAGTTTAGAAAGAAAACCGAACTAAATTGTTACTAAGAGCTCGGTTAACTCCAACCAAATTGTTAATGGTTTATCCCAAATCAAGTTCACAAATATTAAATTTGGTTTGTTAACTTCCTTAGATTTTTTTGGTGCGGTTCAGTCTTTAATTAATTTAATTTCCCTATCAAACATCACTTATTGTAAAATAATAAGAGTAACCCCTCAGTTGAATTAATCAGTATCAATCTCTCTCCTTCACACCCTATATAAAAATAATAAGTAATCTTCAATGTTTTATAAAATAACTCTTGATATTTTGTAACCACAGTTCCAACCGAATCAACCATACGTCAAACTCATCGTCAACTTGAGTCCAAGAGCTTGATTACACTGGTGAATTACACTGGTGAACCACTTCTATATTCTCATATTATTATTGGCGTTTATGTGTGTCTCATGCTTCTTGGTATTCGAGAAAGGTTACTTTGTTACTATATATTTTTTTTTTAAATAATCACTTTTTTGAAAAAAAAAATATTAATCACTTTTCATCAGTTTGTTACGGATTTAAAAAAAATGAAAATTTAAAAATAATCTATAAAATTTGAAGTTCTTTTTAGTATCTTATAAAAAAATCGTTTTTCATAATTAACTTTTTAAAAAAAATAATTTTTATTGCGAGAATCGAAATCGAATTCTCCGGAAATATTCTTCCATACCTGAAGTTAATTAAACATTTGGATCAAATTATTTGGTCAGAGAAAATGAGGAATATAAGAGTGGAAAAGTAATAAAGAAATGGAAAAACCTGAAATCTGCAAATATAGTAATCATCTCCATAAGCAGCACGCATAGCATCAACAGTCTTGATTTTAGGGTTTCTATGAAGTAAAGGAACACTCAAACAAACATAAGCTTTAATTCTTTCAGGGCGAAACATGCAGAAATACCAACCAATGATAGCACCCCAATCATGAGCAACAAGGAAAACTTGTTCCACACCAAGAAGATCAATAAGCGCAACAAGATCACCCACTATGTGAAACCCCGTGTAACTGCTTATCGAATCTGGAGCTTCGGTGTCACCATATCCACGTAGATCTGGTGCGACGGCTCTGTAGCCGAGGGAACCTAGAGCCGCAATCTGGTGGCGCCATGAGTACCAGAGTTCGGGGAAGCCATGAAGGAATAAAACAACGGGTCCTTCTTTTCCTTTTTCTGCAATATGCATTTTGATTCCATTTACTTCAACTGTTCTGTGTTCAATTCCTTCCATCTCTGTTTTTTTTTTTTTGCTCAGATTTTCGAAGCAGTTTTCAAGTGGATAATTTCAGTGTCTTAATTCCTTGATCACGTTTCTTTAATGGATAATGTTAAAGAAAGGTTTAGTAATGATAAAATATATTTTCATCGGGCTTTATTCATAAAAAATAAAATATTTACAACTGAACAATCGTTAAAAATTAGGAAAGGCTGTCATTTAATTGTTAAGAGAGTCAAATAAGAAATCTAATTTTAAAAATTGTCCATTCAACTATTTTATTTTATTTTATTTTAATTTTTAAACAAATTTACACTGTTAATATTATCTTAAAATTAAAATATAAAATAAATAATAATTTATGTTATTTATACTTTAAACTTGTAAAAGTGAATTTTATTTTTTTTTATTATTATTATGTTCTAAAAAGACTTGTTAATATGAATTACAAGAGAAAATAATAAATAAAAATTGGTCAGATTTTTGTTTATAAATAAATAGTATACCAAACAAAAAGAAAATAAAAATGATTTTTAATTAAATATTTGTTGTTACAATTTTAAAATATAAATTTTGATATATTTTTTACTTTTAAACTTTTAACAAATCCTAAAATTATTTCTGTTGGCATTTGTCATAAATAAAGCGAGCGGTGTGATGTGAAGCATTTATCTTTGTCAGCAATAAATCTGATCGATTATTGCGTCATTTGTTTGCCAATTTATGCGTCTAAAATTTTGCTTTCGCTACAAGTAGCCGTCCGTTGATTTTTGAAGGAGACGTATGGAAAAACACAGCCATGTTTGTAAAAAAAATAAAAATAAATGTTTATTTAAACACATTTTCCATGGGTCACTCAGTGTTGTAGATCTTTGTCCCAATTAAGCTACAATACAATATTGATAAAGACATTCAAAACTTTTTTTTTACCTTTTACAAAGTAAAAAGTAAGTTTATTAAATTATAAATATTTTTATAACAAAAAATTATGAGTTTATAATTTTAAATGTATTTTATAAACTAATTCAAATTGTTTATATTTTATCTTTTAATTTTTATTTTTTGTTATCATATTTGTAAATAATTTATAAAATTTCAAATTTAAAATAATTTTAATAAATAATTTAATCATTAGATTTTAAATAAATAAGTAAAGAATACATTTATTATAATTTAAATTTAAAAATAACTATTATTTAAAGTAGACAATTTATTTATTTTAATTTATAAATAAAATAGATAAATAAATAAAAGTATATCACATCGATAAAATTTTAAAAACTATTTTTTAATTAAAAGTGTTATTTTATATTTTTAAATTAATTAAACTATTAATTTTATCAAACACTTATGTTACTTAACAACTATCAGCTATAAATTATAAAATATAAACCATCTGCTAAGTTTGTGAAACAAACCTTATATCTCACCGGAAAAAAAAAAAAATATGGTAGTGGATTTGCACTTGAAGGATCTACATTAGAACCCATGACTTCTTTGGGTAAGATTGGTGGCCCAGATCTACGACTTGTGAGCATTCTCTTGATCAACAGTTCTGTCCCAACTTTGGCAAACTCAGTTTCTGCTTTCTCTGGTTCTTGTCACATGGTTTTCAATTGTATTATATTATGCATAATAAATATTCTAAAATTAAATGGGGAAGGAATAGTGTCGTAACGCCATTTATCAAAACCGAAACAGAAATTGAAAATAGAAAGATGATTTTTGAATAAGCAATAGTTACAAGTAGTTGGGTTGTTGCGCTGTGGTATATTATTATCATGTCAAAATCAATGGTGGGTCTACCGTACATTATATAATCCAAATGCGAAGTAAGTTTATAGTATATAAATTATAAATTTTTTAATAACAAAAATTTATGAGTTTATAATTTTAAATGTATTTATAAACTAATTCAAATAGCTTATATTTTATTTTTTTATTTACTTTTTTATTATCATATTTGTAAATAATTTATATAATTTTAATTTTAAAATAAATTTAATAAATAAATTAATCATTTGGTTTTAAATAAATAATATATTTGTTATAATTTAAATTTAAAAATAACTATTATTTAAAGTAGATAATTTATTTATTTTAATTTATAAATAAATAAATAAAAATATCACATTGATAAAATTTAAAACACCACTCTTTAATTAAGAATATCATTTTATATTTTAAAGATAATTAAACTACTAATTTTATCAAATACTTAGTTTATTTAACAACTATCAACTATAAGTTATAAAATATAAACCATTAGCTAAGTTTGACAAATAAATTTATAATTTTATTAATTTCAATGTAAAATCATATATATATATTTTCGAGAAAGCATATAACTATTTCTCTCAGAATTTTGGGAGTGGGAAGGGATCCGAGACACCCTTAATACACGTAGATCCGCTTATCTTACCATGTGTTAATTTTAGCGGCAAATTTTGTTAAACATTCGGAAAAATCAAAGCTATAAGAAATAACTTCAACGTTATATTATATTCACCTTAGAACTCGATTTCAGATATCTTCAATTTATAGACTTAATAGAAGTATCATATTTTTAAATTTGATGAAGTTAATAATGTGAGAAAGAATTGGTGAAGAAAGGGATAACGATTGACGTGTCTTTTTTTTTTAAAGAATTCTCATTTTAATTTTTATAAAATCAATTAATTAAAAAATATAACTTTCTTAATTTGGATTTATTACATTAACATTTAACAACTATAGAACGTTCTAAAAAAAGAACGATTACATCCATAACATAAGTATTATCGTTGTAAATGTAACTTAAAGAATTGCATCAAAAAATAACTTTTATAATATTTTAACTTTGTTATAATTTTTTTAATAATTATTTTTATAGTTAGAACTTTGTAGCATTTTATAGCATTCCAATTTGTTTACCTAACCCCGTTATACCGCAAGGAGTCATTAAATCCAATAGCACTGAAGTGTGATTGTTCAGCGCTGCAGAGATTTCCATATCCAACTTTGAAGACGTATTGACTATTCATTATTTACTTCTTTTCATAATAATTGAAAATAAAATAAATAATCAAAATACCCTTTTGAAAAAAACAATTAAAATATTCTCTTTTTCAAAAAAAAAAAATTTGTTACCATTTGAAACTTAAATATTTCTAAATTCTAACAAAATCACTATTTCAAATGACAACTTAAAAAAAACATTTTAATATTTAAATTTCAAAAAAGAATATTTTAACTTTTTTTTCGTAAAAGAGTTATTTTAATAAATAAAAAACCCTTTTAGTTCTTCTGCTTTTTATACTTTGCATATTTAGTTAGTTAATATATTAAGAATTAAGAAAGTAAAAAATAACAAATCATGAAAACCGAAACTAAAAGAAACAGTCAAAACTAAAACATCAAATCAAAATAAGAATGACACATTCAGCAACAAAATATAAGACACGGGATCGAAGAATCAATCTACTTCCACCGAAAACGAATTGAGAAATACATGTTGTCGCGACATATGTTTGCAAAAATGACAAAAATAATATGTAATTTACTCACGCTTTCTTGTGATAATCCTCCGTACTAAATAATACTCTACTCAAACAAATATTTAAAGTTAAAAATAAATCATTTAATAGAGAAAAGCATATTTAAAGCAAAGACGTTTCCTATGAAAAAAAAAATCCTCTAAAAAACAAAGATTTTGAATCTGTAACAATAGAAATCAAAACCCCTAAAAATAGTATAAATAAAAAAACAACCGAAGAAGAAATAAGAAAGGTTCTTGAAAAAAAATATCACGTTCCACAGAAGGAGTTCAAAATAGAATGAATAAATATAGGGGTAGAGTTCATTGGTGTATGAATGCCTTCATCCTTAGATTCAATCACTTTTGTCAAAAAGTGAAAGAAAAAAAATGAGAAACAGTTATCACAGAAGATGAAGAGGGGATATGGACGCACATGAGAGAAATAAGTAAAGATGGGAAGAGGACGACCAACTCAATCGAACTCTTGTGACTGTCATGGGAGAAAGTGTTGAATTACAAGAAGCCAAGGGTTCTAAATCTTGTCTCATTTGATTTTATGTTCTTAATTTTTGTTGACAAAAGTTAAATTTTTTTGAAGTTAAATTTTTTTAAAGTAAAAAACTGAATAAAATACATCACCTTTTATTAAAATATTAACTAATTAAATAGGACATAAATATGCAAGTTAAATAGGACATGGATGCCATATCACTTTAATATATTGCCACATCAACTAAATTTGGAATCAAATCGATGATTGGACTAAATTATCGAATTTTTAAAAATAGAAAGATAAAATTTGCATTAAAAAATATGAGGACCAACATTATGAATTGGACAAAATAAAGAGTCAAAACTGCATTTAAACGAATAAAAAACACAGATTAAGAGGCAGATAACACTAAGTATTACAAACACTATTGTGTCGAATGACAATTACCAGACTGCATTACCGCACAATTTCTAAGGTGACACATGCACCAAATGATCAATATTTCTTTCAATATCATCTTGAAGATTATAAAAATCCACATATAAAAATCCACATATCAATATTTCTTCCTCTTATAAGTTCAAGTTTACCTATCAATAACGGTCAGATGTGAGCCACAAGAAGAAAAAAAAAAAGAAAAAAAAAAGCAGCTATTTATGTTTTCATTCATCAGTTGATAATTCAATCACATATGAACCCAAAATAACAAGAGGGTAAAACAATAAAAATATGTTGGCACATAACACAATGGTTGGCTGATCCCAAAATATCAAGTATCGAATCTGGCCGGTCAAAATCTTGTCACCCTACATAAGGCCACCACCAATCCACAAAAGGGAATCGACTGATCATAAAAATACATGTTGAACAAACTCAATCTCAGTGTTTCAGATGTACGTAAAATCCCCTCCCCCCAAATGGTAGATTGGTTCTCACAATAGCAAAATAATTAAGCACCTAAGAAAGTAAACTTGGCTCTCTGCATACTTCATTGTACACTCTAACAAATCCATACCTTCTCAATGCTAATCAAAACTAGCATTTAAAAAGTTCAACAGTTCATTTCTCTTGCTCTCAGCCACCTTATCTTCCTTTGTTTTATCAAGTTTGAGAAGAATCTACAAACAAACAAAAGGAAGCAGGTTCAGGATAGTAAATAACATGACCCAAGGAAATGGTAACAAACAAATACTACACCAATACCTTCTTGCCAGATACAGCACTACGGCGAACGCCGTCATCTTTGTCGCGCCCTAAAAACTGATTGAGTACAAAAAACTATCAAAATGAAGAACCATATAAGCAAATATTTACGTTAACATTCCGAGACAGATCATAAAAAAACCTTGGAAAGCTGCACAGGGCTGCTGCTCCTCTCATTGTTCTGCTTCTATATAAGACTCCCATTACCACGAGAAAACCCGACCAAGAAACAACATCCAAGCAAGCCAATCAAGCACCAGACATGTCACAGATCCAGCTCCAATTTCAAAGAGCCAAAACAAAAAATAGGAAGGAAGTATCATAAGCATCTCAAACTGGAAATTTGCAGCACAATTAATTGTATATGTAATATGTAATTTTTAGTCCGGGAAAAGGAACAACAACAAAAATCAATATTTTCAAGGCGTAGAAGATGATGTGAAGGTATTCTTATAGAGATATCTTAAGTTTATAAATCTTAGCATGGATTCATATCAATTTAAAAAAACTTCCAGCAATTAGCAGTGAGCATGTTGACTCAAGTTTAACCACAACATGATGATTTAAATGAAATCAGGTATCCCACATGGGGTGGATATTTCAGTTACAACAAGAGTTGAAACTTTAAAGCTGAATAATATCAAACTATTTATAAACAACCCAGTGGAAGACAAGGTATGAAAGAGTGACCTACCTCTTTTAGATTATGCTTCTTACGCTTATGGCGATGGCTTCTACTTCGCTCCTTTTCCTTATTCTGGAAGGGAAAGAAGAAGGTGAGATAAATGGACAAGTTTATAACTAGTACAAAATTATAGCACCCGAAAATCACCTTCTTTGGTCTATCGCTTTTTTTGTGCCTCTTTGATCGATGAGATGTTTCTTGCTCGCTATCAGAAGAACTCTCACTACTGTAGTAAATATAACAATAATAAACCTCTTATGATATGAACCAAATTAATCCATTTATTAAAATTATTAACAGGTAATGACAGATTTGTTTATGCCTATAGCAAACATCAACAGACACACTAACCTCCGTTGAAAAAAGTGTTTCGCGTAAGACACACAATTCATCAACATTAAACATTTTTAAAACATCATATTTCCAAAGCTACAGTAAAGCAAAGGGGAGACAACAACATGAACAAAGGAATATTATGCAAGAATCATAATTGTGAAGAAACAATACAAAGGGTAAAGGAAACTTGACAAATGACACGGTGAGTAGACTTGGTCAACGGTGAACAATATAAAGGGTAGCAGAAAACGGCCGTTTGTAAAAAAAATCATCGTAATATTAGCAACACTTTGTTGAAATAGCACTTTATTCAAATTTTCCTACGCCATAGCGCCTTTCACAACCCTGAAGGTGAATGAAATAAAAACAAATTCCATGAACAAAATGTTGGAACGGGAAATACGCATTCAATTCAACCATTGCAATTATGTGTACTAAATGTGTAACCTAAATACAGAGGAAAGTATTCGAATAGACTAGTATTACATAGCAATCGACGACGTATACAAGTCAAAATTCATGGGTCGTAAATTGAATTAAATCTGACATGGAATCAAATCATGTATGTACGGATAAAAAATTGAAAGATAATAACTATGTCGTTGGTTAAGTGAGGAATTGATTTGGAACCTGGAGTGGTCAGAGAGGGAGGATGATGAATAAGAATCAGAATCGGAAGAGTGACGGCGATGCCTGCGACGTCGTTTTGTGTGAGAGTGAGATTTGGTTTTCTTTCGGATCTTGAGGGAGTCCTTGTCGCGGTCTCGGCGAGTGCGGTGGTGACGCCTGCGACGGTGAGAGGAAGAATCGGAAGAGGAAGAGAGAGACGAAGACGAGGCCGCCGCCATGAGGAGAGGCGTGTTGTTCCGATTTGCGAACGAGGGTTTATTTACTTCTGATTTGGAATCGGTCACCCACCGCACGCAACAATTCTATTCTATCTACAATTTAATTGTAATTTAATTTAGATATTCTCCAACTAAATACATTTTACACCTTTGTCCAATTACTTTTTCAAAATAAAACATCAAAATTATTAACTTGAATCCTATGACACGTTTAAAATTAAAATTAGTATTTATTAATTTCTAGCAATATTTATATTATTTCATTTACAAATAAAAAATAAAAAAAATTATATGTGAATTAATTACAACTATGAAATTGTTGATAATATTTATTCTATTATAATAACTACAATGAAAGTTACAAATATAGTTAAAATTATAACTTTAACTGTAATTTAGTCAAATCAATTCATCTCTCACACATAATAAAAATTTAAATGTAATATGAAATAAAATTAAAGATTTAAAATTTAATTTTTCACATACGAAAATTATAATTCTAAGAATATCATTTATTAGATCATTATTACATATGAAGATTTTATGTAAGTGTTTAGTAAATTTTAAAGTGTTTTTTTTTTTTCTTAAA
>JBBPBS010000106.1:1611967-1632494 GCA_037974835.1 Cicer judaicum | reverse complement strand
ATCATCTTCTTATTTGAATCCAAAATTTTACAAGAATATAAATTTATAGTAATATTTATGGTTTCGTCTTTATAATTCAACAAATGATGACGTAGTAGTAGTGAAAAGTTATGGTTGATTTTTTTTTAATTATTATTCTCATGAGAATGTAAGTTTCTCACTATAGGACATTGGAATAAAAAGTATAAAATATGAGTAAATTTTATTCTCAAGAATAAAATATTCTTTGACATAATTTATCAAAACTTGAAATAAATATGAGAATGTTAGATTTTTACGTAAGAATTTTTTCTGATACGAGATTCTTTGAAATAAATTTGTAAATCTATGAAACAAACACCTTTTTAATAACTAGCATAAAACATGGACGCCCTTGTTAGAGAATAAAAGAACAATTTAACAATTTTTAAACTACAAGTACAAGGTTATAAACAATAGATTTAATTGATCTATATTATCGGCATAAATATAATATGTGTATAAATACAATATGTGTACAACACAAATTGTTATATTATTATAGATATTTGATTTTTACCTTAACTATTTCAAAAGTAACTATTGCACTATTAGTCTTTATTTCAAAACTTGAAATGTTTCAAAAGTAACTATTTCAAAACTTGAAATATTATAGTTATTTCAAAAGTAACTATTTCAAAACTTGAAATGAAATGTTTTACACTATTAGTCTTTAATGAGTCTTTATTTTTTCACATTAATTGAGAATGACAGAAAATTCATAAGTAGTCTTTAATTAATAAAAAAATTCATCAATTTTACATTTTAGAGTAATTTAAAATGTACACAAATTAATTCTCTATATATATTTTTTAAATGTTCACTTGTCAAATTACATTAGATGATGTGCCGAGCCACGTAAGATTATTTATAAATACATTTTATTAAAGATCTTTTAAAAAAAATAAAAGTTCATAAATGCATTCTCTTTGTCAACTACATCATCACCATCTTATTCATAAAACCAAAAAATACAAACAAACAAAAAAATGGTAAATTAACCCCAAACTATAAAACTTATCAAAAACCAAATCAAACATAAAAAAAATTACTAATTTTAAACTAAATATCATTGTCTAATAACATGAACTCTAATTTCATTTTTTTCTTTGTTCATTGTTTTAATATTTTTACGATTTCATCAACTATTTATGCCGCCAACACTATTGTCATTTACTAAACTTCAATTTCCAATTCCATTCAAACTCATAAAAAGAAAATTTTGAAACTCAATATTATTAACTTAATTTACTTTGATATTCTCCAACTAAATACATTGTACACTTTTGTCCAATATTACTTTTTCAAAATAAAACATCAATATTATTAACTTGAATACTATCTCACGTTTAAAATTAATATTTATCAATTTCTATCAATATTTATATTATTTTATTTATAAATAAAAAATAAAAATAAAAAAGTATATGTGACTCAATTACAACTGTGAAATTATTGATAATATTTATTCTATTATAATAACTACGATCAAAGTCACAAATATAGTAAAAATTATATTTTTAACTGTAATTTAGTCAAATCAATTCATCTCTCACACATAATAAAAATTTAAATGCAAATAAAGATTTGAAATCTAATTCTTCACATATGAAAATTATAATTCTAAGAGTATCATTTATTAGACCATTATTACATATGAAAAATTTATGTAAGTGTTAGTGAATTTTAAAGTTTTTTTTTTGTCTTAAATTGAGATATCATTTTCTTGTTTTAAATCCAAAATTTCACAAAAATATAAATTTATCGCTGTCTTTATAATCCAACAAATGATGATGTAGTAGTGAATGGTTGATTTTGTTTTATTCACATGGAGATGGAAGTTTCTCACTCTAGGACATTGGAATAAAAAGTATAAAATATATGAGTAAAATTTATTCTTAGGAATAAAATGTTCTTTGAGATAATTTATTAAAACTTGAAATAAACATGAGAATGTTAGATTTTTTACGGAAGATTTCTGATATGAGATTCTTTCAAATAAGTTTATAAATTTATGAAACAAACACTATATGTAAAACACAAATATAAGGTTATAAATAATTTAACAATTTTTAAACTACAAATATAAGGTTATAAATAATAGATTTATATTGTCGATGTAAATACACTATATGTAAAACACAAATTGTTAAATTATTATAGATATTTGAATTTTACTATTTTAAAAGTAACAATTGTGATGTCAGGACGTGTGAACTTCTTTATACTAATAATTTCTAATAAGTCTCTATTTGTTCACACTGATCGAGAATGATAAATAAACTCATAAATAGTCCCTAATTAATAACAATATTTATCAATTTCACATTCAAGAGTAATCTAAAATATACACAAATTAATTATTATTTTTTAAAATGTTCATGTGTCAAGTTACAGCCGAGCCACATAAAATTATTTATAAATACATTTGTTTAAAGATCTTTTAAAAAATTAAAAGTTCATAAATGCATTCTCTTTGTCAACTACATCATCACCATCTTATTCATAAAACCAAAAAATAACAAATAAAAAATTAATACATTAATCCTAAACTATAAAACTTATCAAAAACTAAATCAAACATATAAAGAATTAAACTAATTTTAAACTAAATATCATTGTCTAATAACATGAACTCTAATTTCATTTTCTCTTTGTTCTTTGTTTTAATATTTTCACAATTTCATCAATTATTTATTTATGCCGCCACAATATTGTCATTTACTAAACTTCAATGTCTAATTTCATTCAAACTCATGAAAAGAAAATTTCGAAACTCTATCAAAAAGATATTAAACGAAAATGCGAGAAGATTTTGATGTATATGCCCAGAAACTGATAGAAAGTACACTAAGGAGAAAATCTTGACATAACTCATATTTTGACGGTAATAAAATAATATAGGAGGAAAAATTAAGAGATATAATAGAGATTTATTATTATTTTTTAATTGATTTTTTTTCCATGATAACATGCAGGACATTGAAAAGTACATACGTCATGTTATATTACCAAAAAAAATTGACAAAAATGAGTGAAAAACTCCTAAATAAAAATTTAGTATATGTAAGAGGTCAAAATCATTTATTTTAAACCAATGATTAAAATCACCCAATGAAAAAATTAGAGCCGCTAAAGTACAATTAAAACAAAAAAACAACCAACCAACCTCTTTATATAGTCCAATGGAAACCAACATAGTTTGGAAATTTGAATGAGTTGAAGTGACAATAATTTGGTGAATTTAACTCATCCATTTAACAAACAAACAACCTCTTTATATATGTCACAACACCGTACTCTTTCATGAAATGGGATTGACTAGAGTCATTCCTATTGCAAATAGGAGCGTTTATGATAAATAAATAAAAAATCATCGAATTGAACTTGGATTTTGAAAATCACTTTAAAATCAATAAAGTTAAAATCAATTGTAGTTTTGAATCGATTTAAAATTAATTTATAAATATAAATTAGTTTAATATTTTAAATAAATTAAAGATATAATTACACTTTTAATCGCAATTTCTTAAACTAAATACCTTAACTTTTAATTTAATATTTTCTCTATTTTTATTTTTATAAAAATTTAAAGGACAACGAATTAGTAAAATTATTTTATACCATTATCTAATTATAAATATTTAATTTGTTACATTATATTAAATAATTTTTAAATTTAAAATATTTATTAAATATTTTATCAATGTGACAATATATTATTTTTACTTTTTGAAAGGGTATAGAAAGAAAGATAGTTTAATTATACCTTTACTTTAAAAACGATATGGAGACACAAATGATTAAAAAAAATGAAAGAATTAAATAATTTTTATTTTAAAATAATAAAATATTGCGTATATCTCCGAAATATTTATTTAGAGTTGTAACCGTATAAGTATTTCTCATAATTGATTAAAATGTTCCGATAACAGGGAACAAATGTAGTTATAACAAGGGACTAAGATAGTCCACAACTTACAAAATGAAAATAACGAAAAAAGAGATGATAATTAGGTAGTAGTGAATCTATACAACATCCTGCAAGAGAATTAATATAAGCTAAATCACCTGCAGTTTGTGAATTGTCTGAAAATGACATTACATAGACATTGCAATAACAATTGGTATTCTTTGCAACATGCACACACACATTAAAAAATTCACTCACTTAATTAAAAATGAATTAATTTCAATGAGTCCGGGTTCTACTAGGAGCAGCCCCACCAGGATAATAAGGAACCCTAGTAACTCTAATCCAATCATCTCCATGGAAGAAAGTTGTTGGCAAGAAAGTATTTGCTCCTTCTGATGTAATTGTTTTAACACCTTGCCATTTAACACGCTTGGTAATATCAGAACCAGGTCCACGGTTATTGTACTCAGCATAGTAACAAGTTTCAGTTCCTGTAATACCTTCAATTGTTTGCCATGGCATATAACCATCAGGTGTGATTAAATCACCAATGTAAGTATCCATGAAAATTGTTCTTGAGAAATTTTTCCATGGACGAGCCAAATAGGCCTTGTTGTCGAATCGAACTGGAAAGTATTTAGGATCTGATACAATTGAACCTCCTTGGATGATTAATCCTGATGGTTGGTTTCTTTCTTTTCTACCTTGTGCGGTCACAATGCATTGTTGGTTTTCCAGTGGCTTTCTTACGACGAAAGTGCAGTTTTGGAGAACTGCAACTGAATCGCCGAAAACAAAGTCAATGGTACCTGTGATAACACAATCGCGGTAGAATTGACGCATAGTGTGTGCGTAAAGTGTATCTTGGTATCCGTCCATTCTGCATTTGTAGAAGATTGATCTGTCAGCTTGGACTCTCAATGCAACTGCTTGATGCTTTTCAGGACCAGCAGAGTTTTCAAATCCAATACCAATACCAACGAAGAAATCTCCAAGAATAGCTGAAATATTTCATAAAAGAAGTTATAAATAAACGCGGTTTTCATATGATAAGCATAAGCATGAATGAAATTAGAAATACTTACCAACAGTGGCGGTTCTGTAAGTACCAACACCATCGATAAAGTTTTTGTTACCAGTGATACGTGACTTCCTACCACCATCACCAATAAAAACAACATGAGTCATGTTTCTAGAAACTTCAACATATTCATTATAAATACCCTCCTTGATATAAATAACAAAAGGTCTCAAGTTTTTCTTGGGAACATGCTTAAGAGCCTCATTAATTGTAGTGAAATTTCCAGTTCCATCTTTAGCAACAACAACATGAGCTTGAAGTTTTCTTCCAGTCATTTTAAGCAATTTTCTAACACCAACACGGTCATCAACCCATTCAGGAAACTCAAAATCACCACGACCAACAATATTCAATTCTCCATCATCCTTCAATAGTCTACGACCCGCAGGTTTCATCTCGGTGAATGTTTTTGAAAGTTCGTTAATGATTGAAAGACCGTTACTACTCATATGCATAGCTGTTTGCAAAACCTCTTTCATTTTTTCACCAGCATTGGTAGTGGTATTTTCAAATGCATCTAAACAAGTTTCTTGATATGTAATGGCCCCACTTAACCAAACCTTTAAACTTGTGAGCACTCTGTCGAGGTTATTAAGGTCAAAATTACTAAACTTTTCTAATGATCTTTTGAATTCATCAATAGAAAGGTTCATGAGTTGTTTACACGTGTCAAGTGCTTCCTTAGTTCTTTCGTCGCTTTCAACCTCGTGAAGGAGTTGTGTTTTTGAAAGTCCGTCGCTGATTTTGGTGATGGTAATGTTGAATGCGATTTTGACGAGTTCTCTTGGATCTGTTATGTTACCGGCTTGTGCTGTTAGACTTTCCTCACATTCTTTTCTGTAATCGGTTGGTTCGCAAATGGTTTTAACGGCTTTAACGGATGAAGAAATGTGAGAATCTTTAGAACCTTCCTCTGCTTCCATGTTTTTGCCGGAGCCGACGCTTACTGTGGCAGCGACAACCATGGCTACTAATAGGAAGGTTGAGACGCCAATAATGGCGATTCTCCTCTTCTTCTGAGAATCTTCTCCCTCAAACATTTTTATTTATTTAGCAGCTCCCAATCAACACCTTCAACATATAAATAATTTAGGACCAAAAATTAAAATTAAAATTAAAAGAAACAAAAATACACATAATATGGATTATTAATTACCTGTGTGAAAAAAGGGGCCGCTAGGTGAGTTATAATGAAACGATGAAGGAGAAGAAGTTGCTCAGGCGAGGCGGTGTAATTAATTATCCGTCAAAGCCCTTAAAAGAATGTTGTTTTTCAATGTATGCGAATGAGTTGTGAAATATAGGTTTGCAATTATTATATTTAGAAGAAAGAGAGATGAACGATTTCAAAGTTGGTTATGTTAGTTGCAAAATTGTGAGGCTTGGAGTTAAGAGCTGTGAAAGGGAGGTTATGATTTTCTTACTATAAACAGAAGAGACGCCAAAAACACACTTCTTACTCTATATTTGATGTTTTGTGTTTTACTTAATTCATTGGAACCCCTTCTTTCACGCTTATTCAACTCAAATTGCCTTAAATTTTGGAATTGAATCTTTTGAGGATGTCAGCCGTTCGATTTTGAGACACAGATTTTAATAAAAACCGTTTAATATCATATTGACAATCCAGATTAAAAAAATTAAGTGATGTATTAATTACAGACACAAATTAATTACATCCTACAGAAAACACATACCTAAAAAATAATCTATTAATTCCTCCACCATCAATAAAAGAAAATGGTAAAATTATTCATCTAAAAAGGGAGGCAGTAAACTTATTATAGTTTCTATAGGATAAATAAATAAATAAGAAATAGTAGTTAGAAACTCAATTGGTCAATCCTGCTGTGAACTTGACACCTGTTTTTGGCAACCATGAGCCACCATTAAGGAATTTCTGAACAGTAAAGTAACCAGCAGTAGAAGCATCTTTAATGATATGATAACCAGGCCATTTAACTCTACCAGCAAGGGATGAACCAGGTCCATAATTTCTATATTCACCATACCACAAAGTGTCCAATGCAAAGTTTCCAAGCCATTCAAGCCACCCTCTAGGTTGAACCATTCCACTCATATATGTGTTAATGTAAACTGTTCTAGAATATTGCTTCCATGGCCTCCCTAAATAGGTAGGTTGTGAGGCCAAAACATAACTATCTTGAATTGTAAAGCCTGTGCTTTGATGTGGACTTTTTCTACCTTGTGCTGTGATTGTAACTTTTTGTAATGGAAGTGGAACTCTTGTGTATATCTTGCAGTTTTGTAGAACAGCAGCTCCATTGCCAAAAATGAAGTCTATGGTTCCATAGATTTCACATTCACGGTAGAATTGTCGCAGTGAGTGCGCGTAAAGGGTGTCTTGGTTTCCTTCTATACTGCACCTAAAGAATGCCGATTGGTCTGAATCCACCCGCAATGCCACTGCTTGATGGTTTACTGGTCCAGCAGTGTTCCGGAATGTCACGTCCCTCGCAATGAAACCCTTCCCAGATACAGCTACATATCATAACTTCAAATTAGCATGACTTTTTTTATTTTAATTATCACGAGCTCATTCTCTAACAGAGTCTTTTCAATACGTGATACATGTTACAGAGACTTTGTTTTCTTTTGTAAGAAAGCATATACTAACATTTCTCTTAGACATACAGCTATAGTAAATTAATAACTTTACTTACCAAACGTGGCAGTTCTAAAAGTGGTCCATCCTTGCATGAAATTTCTGTTGCTTGTGATAATAGTTTGACCAATACCATCACCAACGATCATAATGTTGGTCATCTTCTTCTTCATATCAACATTCTCCTTATAAAGTCCCTTCTTCACATAGATAACATACCTCCTATTGCTATGACTAGGAGCTGCATTAACCGCTTCGTTGATCGTACGGTAATGACCACTCCCATCCAATGCAACAATCGCATTTGCAACCGCACCGTGCGGTCTTGACTTAAGGAGCTCTTGATCAGCCCCGGTCATCCATTCAGGAAACTCCGAGCTTACATCGCTTGTTCCGAGCAATGTAGTGTTCCTCGGAGACCTAAAGGGTAATCTATGAAGTTGAGTATACAAAGACAGAACATTACTGATAAGCTGTGTGACTTGTGTTAAACTTCCACTGATGAAACTCTCAAGGCGTCTATCAGTACCTTCAAACCCTTCAATACATGTATCTTGGTTACTAAGTGCTGCACTTAACCAAGCTTCGAGGTTTCCTTCGTATTGCGCATTTCTATCGCCTGCTCGAATTCTCCTCATCTCACCTAATGACCATGCTAGCTCTGACACAGAGAAATCAATAAGCTCCTTGCAATCTTCTATGGCTAGTTGCTCGCGGTTATTAACGGAAAAAGTACTGATCTTTGTCATGTTATTGATGGCACCTATGGCTTCATTGATTGTGGTTCTGAGTGCAGCACTGATGACTGAAGTTGGACTTGGAGGGCCGGTTTTCGTTAACTCGTTTTGAATATTTGTGAGGCATGAGTTTTGGTTTTCGATATCCATGCAGGCTTGAGCAATCAAAGCTTGCATGTCTTGTGTTTGGATTTCTGAGGGAATTTCATCTTGGAATGAAAGTACTTTATCAAATGATGGTAAAAGCATGAGAATGAGAAGGAAATTAACAAGCATGGCCATCTTTTGGTTGTGACAGAACCAGAAAGACAGACAAAAAAAAATTTGCTTATGGTCTTTTGAAGAACCTTTTATTTATTTATACATGCAGGTAAGGATTTTTTCTTTCAAAGTTAATTATGAACTTTTCTTCTGAGTTTAGATATTCACTTTCCTTTATGCTTTTTCTTTGGACAAAAGTTTCAAGTTATTCAAATGCTTTCTTTTGTTGGAGGCATGGCATTATATTCCCTACTTTGATGGATGAGCTTGTTGGTTTCATCACGGCTCAACAATGATTCTCACTTTGCCTGCAGTGTGATGCACACACACTTTCTAATTTTGGATCATATTTTGATCAAAAGTATAACGGTTAAATTAAAACATAGTGCATTCCCTCTTAAGGTCCCAAACGAGAATACGCCAATCATTAGAAAATTCCAATAGAAGAGAAAAATACACGAATAAAATATTATTTTATAATATATCTTTTTTTTCCTACTAGAATTTGTTGTCAGTAGATTGCACCTTTATTTTTTCCTTGCTAATTAAGCAAAATAAACAAATGAAGAAGGCCTATGAATCGTTAAACCACCCTACTAGTAATATTCTTTACTTTGAAGTAGCAGAAAACTTGAATTGGATCAGGTTCAAAGTTGCTTTTGCATGCCTAGCATATTTTTGCCAAGTAATTTGGTTCTTTTTTAGTTTTTTTAAGTAGTGAAATTCAACTTCAATTACATGTGGATATCAAACTAATTACAAAAAGAAGTGAAAAGAAAAAGAGAGAATGAAAAAATTGATAGATAATGATAATACAATAAAAATGTATACAATGAGAGAATTCAAGGAGACAAATAAAAAATATGATCACTGTCTCATATACACCTTACTAGGATATAATAGAATTCAAGGGGAAAAAGTGCCAGAGATATTTAAATTTTGAATCAAATGTATCATAAATCATCAATGAAGTAGCATCCCTTCAAACAAAAGCTAAGTATAAATGTATAATATGTCAAATTATAGTTGTCAAATAAGTTAGTTACACTAATGCTAAGCTTGAAGGAGTAACTTATTGTTGTTTTCAGTAATATTCAGTTTCAGCTAATTACTTGGCATTAGTGCAACTAACTGAAACAACTTAACTAACTTAATTGATAACTAAGTGACACACTTTCACTTCCAATTTCACCAATAGTGTAGCTAATCCCATCTGATCTTGCAGCCTCGTGCATGGATTGTTTCGAGTATTTCTGAGGAAAGTGAAAACCTGAGAGAACTCTGCAGTTTAACCTTTTTAATCCGACCACAACAAGATCTAAGGGCAAGCTCCAGTCCTTGTACAGTGACATTATCAAGATGAACCAGTTTGGCATCCTGGAGGCGTTTCAGGTTACCCATAAGCAGGCACAACACACGATCTGACACGTTACAGTAGCTCATATTTATCTGCCATCATCATAGCTATGTTGAGTTAGAATTCGAACTCCTTATACTAACAACATTTATTGCATTATTATAAGCTTTCTTTATGTTATTAAACATCAAAGCATAACCTACATGAAGGAACATTAACATAGCATAGCACTCCAACAAAATATAAATAGAAACTTCAATTTTTCAAGTATACAAAAATATCACTGGACAATAAAAACTGGTAGTTTAGTTTATCGAGAGCGTATATCAGACTATCAATTGAGTAAAGCTGATACCACTGACCTGCCGTAGGTTTTGTGAATAATACGCAAGGGCCCAAAACCCCAAATCATCAATTTTTTCACATTGTTTCAAATCTAAATCGGCCAACCTCTTGCAACTGACTGCAACTGCTTTTATACCAATGCTTGTGATGTTCGAAAGCCCACGCAACTCAAGATCAGAGAGTTCGACTAGATAGCCGATACACTTCAGCCCTGTGTCTGTAATTCTATTGCAATATGATAGGTTGAGCATGGTCAACTTGTTGCATCCAGTTGAGAGTGCTGCGAGCCCATCATCTCCTATACGTACACAGCTGCAATAAAAAACAGAACAGGTTCATCACTTTGTCTAAATTTTGTTGAATCATAAACATTTAGCCATGTTGACAAAGGTTCAAGTACCGATAGAGGTCAAGTTCAGCCAATTTTCGGCAGTTACAAGCAATGTGCACCAATCCTATGTCTGATATGTTTGTGCATAGTCCTAACTTCAATCTTACAAGTTCTGAGCATCTTGATAGATATTTGAGTGCTGCACGAGACGAAATGTTGGAGATAATCTAATCAGAACCATCGGCAACAATATTGTACAAGAATGATATATCATATATAATGAACAGATTAAACTTCAATATTTACCTATGTCATTTATGCCAGAGCAATCAGTAAGGTCAAGCTCTTCAAGCAGCAAGCAACTCGATCCAAGCTGATACAGACCGATCTCGGTAACCATATCACAAGACTCTAACTTCAGACATGTAAGGTTTGGACAAGAGTTTGCTATAGTAGAGATGGCTGCATCAGTTATGAAACGACAACAGGTCAAATCAAGCGTCTTCAAATTGCCGGAGCCAAATGCTAGCTGCATAATTCCAATGTTGGTCACCCCTATACATTTGCTTAAACCAAGTTCAACTAAAGATTTGCAATTGGTGCCAATGATCTCGAGGATAAAATCAGAAACGCGGACACCCTCAATTCTAATTACGCTCAACTGCTTTAAATTCTTCAAGCCGTTAATAAGAGGTGCTGAAAGCTCCTGCAGAAAATACCTAAGGTATTAGTGTATATCATACCTATCAAAGTAAAATAGAATACAAAATCAAATATATACACCAAAATTTTAGATACAAACTCACAGAGAGGCAGTATCCTGCACCCATCTGCTCAAGACCATCGTGTCCGGTAATTACGGATAATAAGCCAGATGGGCTTACACAATTACACCTTGATACATCAATTGCCTGAAACACATTAAAAGGACACATCCTAAAGACTTGTTTATGCGCCAAGTCCACAAAACGTTCTTGGTCAAACTTTTATTGATTTTAAAGTCATTGTTGTCACAGTTTATAAACTTAGAATAGAAAAATTACCTTAAGTAGTGGACATCCTTTTTCAAGAAACCGCAATCCCACATCATCCACTAAATAGCATCCCACCATAATGAAAACCTCGAGTTTTAACAGAGAAGCTATTGATCGTAACGATTCACTTGTTATCTAATGACATAAGATGTCGAAATCATTTAAAACATGATTTGAAGAAACAATAACTCAAACCAAATAGAACTTATTTATATGCTGAGCAAGGTAATAATGTAAAACAGAAAAATCATATTAGCATTGAAAATTGAAATAGGCTCTTTTTGGCAAGGGATGAGAACTCTAAATCACCACCAGCATTATTACATACAAGTACAACAGTCTACTGTCAATAGTCAAAAGAACATAGGACCTTGTTTTTTTTGACATCCCTACAGTATTTGCATTGCTATCAAATTTTGGAAACCAGAAATCAGAACATCCATTTCTTCTCCGATTCAAATGATAGGAATAGAGTGTAGTTGGGAAAATGTTTTTGGCAATAATTGAGTTTGAAATTAAGTGATTTATATTTAAATGTTTTTACTTTAAAAGTAGATTGATACTTACATATAACTTGGTGTAAACTTTTCGACCCATATACAAAAGCTACTTTTTATCACTTCTAGTCAAACCGATGTTTGGAGACAATTTTTTGCCTAATAGTCACCAAACATGTGTATTTTCTGAAATCACATTCAATTAATAGAGGTAAAAATCAATTCTAGTACTTTACACAATAAAACCAAACGTACAATTAACAGTCAAAGCTTAAAGACTAATGACCCAAATCCCCAAAAACCAAACATCCTAATTGAAACTGTAAATAATCCATTAATTAAGAATTTGTTTATTGCTTCTCTCAGAAAAGCATTAAGGATTTGGATTTCAAAAAGTTATATTCTGTCAATCCTGTAACCTCAACCTATTTTCAATAACAATAGTGTTACTTACACAATAGTCTAAACAAAATGCCTATACCTCATATAACAAAATGCGTTGTATTTAAAGTGAATATGACTCCTCTAAATTCTAAAGTGAGTAATCATTAAAGTAAGAAAAACAAGAGCTAATATTTCAATTAATCATGGTTTATCATAGATGTACATATAATATCATCTATTGAGTTATTCTTCATCAATTGATACTATTTAATTTATTCTTTAAAGTGAATTGCTCTTTTAAGAAGAGCCCAATCCATAACATCATTTTTAAATTGGATAAACCAACATTGTAGTCCTTGAAAATGTACGTTGGTCCATGATTCAGCCAAAAACTAAAATCAGTTCTCTGGAATATACAAGTTACACCATAAAAGCCTAAAGTACCCCTACACTTTCAATGCCTAAAATAGTGGTTTAGCCTTCTAAATTCTAATAATAATTTGATTTTATAGTAATAGCAAAAATAGTAACCAACCTTGAGATAAGAAACATCAAGAAATTTCAAAGCCAAGCATTTTTTAGAAAGAAGATCAATCCCCATATCAGAAACCTCCAAACACCACTTCAAACTCAACCTCTCCAACTTACTACACCTAATTGCAATCTTCGCCAACCCAATATCACTAACTCCTAAACACTTATCCATATTAAGTTCCCTCAACCCCACGGCGCACGATAGCGCATCAGCCTCTCTGTCACCATAAGTCCAACAATGTGACACATCAACCGCCTCCAATAATGGACAAGCCCTAACCAACTTCTCCAAACCAAAGTAGCCTAACCCGGTAGTTCGACTCAGTACTAACTTCCTAACTCCCCGAGTCCAACTCGCCGATCCGTGACTCAGTAAAATCGACACTGCTCCATCGTCGATTCGCGGACACATTGAAAAATCAAGCATTTCAATGTTGCAATACTTTTGAAGTAATCCGATTAAGAATTCAACGCGGAGGAACCGGATATTCTTTCGGGTTAAAGATTCGACCCGATTGAAATCTTTGCATACTAACCGCCATGATTTCCGATCTGAATCGAGTTTTTGGAGGATTCGGATTAGAAGGTCTTCTGTTAAGTGAGAGAAAAGAGATTCGGACAACATAATGTTTGAATTTAGGTAGGAAGGTAGAGGAATAAGAGACGAAAGTGGAGAAGATGATTTGTTTGATTGGAAAGAGAGTGAAAGAGAAATGGAGAAGTAGAACGAGGTTTCGTTGGATTCATTGCTTTTGTTTATTCCGCAAAGTGAAACGAAGTCAATGTATATGAATTCAAGAGAGTATATATAAAATTAGAAATGTGAATTAATTAATGAATTTGAATTCAGATTGGTGATGTTTTTTATAATAACTATAAAGTGTACGGGTACGACCATGTCCTCTTTTGTGTACCCCCTTCTTCTTCTGTACTTTTGTGCATCACCAACAACAACTTAACAAGTAACAACTACTTTCCTTCTTTAAATACCATAAATGCCCTTCACTATTTTTGCAAACGAAACGCCACCTCAGCAAAGACAGTGACAACGAAATTAATTTTCATTTTCCTGCTTGTCTTCTATGTTTTATTCAGATTTGGACGGAGTGATTGTTTCTTCTGGTTCTAGTTTTTTTTGTTAAGGTGACGGAATTGATGGATAGGGTCGATATAGATTTAGATGGTAATCAATGATAAAAATATTTCATTATTTTAAAAAATTGCTAGTTTTAAATTAATTAAAAAACTATTTTTATAAGTTTTTATTATTAAATACATCAAAATACAAAAGCCATTGTAATCATTTTTATATATAAAATAAACATATTAATTATACAATAAATTTGTTTTTAATAAGAATAAAATTTGCAATAAATATTTAAATTAAGAACAAAGAAAGTATATAAATTATTTTTATAATTTAAATTTTTTATTAAAAAATATAATAATTTTTATCGTTGAATTATAAATATTTAAATATTATAATAATTTTTATAGTTGAATTATTATAATTAAGTCTTAGAAGTATTTCTTTAAAATGGAAACGAAACCAAATGCAATATTTAGATAAATTAACAGAAAATTGATAATTTATGGTTAAAAACAATTTTATGATCTAGCAATTCTACAGCAACAAACAATTTTAAAAACTTTCAAAATTTGAGAGAGATGTGGTGTTTAAAATATTTTGATTTATTTATATTTGAGAAGTGTAAAAATTGAGTTTTTTTATTTGAATATCCATTTTTTATTCTATTATTTATGAAATGCCACATTTTGAAATAAAATTATTTGAATACCTTATTTTTTTCGTTTTAACATGAAATTGTTTCTGAAGAGGAAATTTTTTTAATTTAATAAGAAGTCGCTTCTCAGGGAATCGACCTCCAACTCCATTTTTTTTATTATATTTTAAAAATTATTTTATACTATAATTATTAGTTTAATTATTAAAAAATAAAATACTAATATTAAATTAAAATAAAATATAATAAATTATAAATAAAATTAATATTTTTATTATTATTATTATTATTATAATAAATACTTATTATATGTATAATTAAAAATTATAAAAATTATTATAATTAAAATGATTAAATAAATATATATATATATATATATTATATTAAAAATTTCAAAAAAAAATTAAATGATAATAACAATTAAATGAAAATGAAACAAAATACATTAAATTATTAATTTAATTATTTAAAAAATAAAAATACTAATAATAAATTAAAAAAAAATATTAATAAATTATAAATAAATATTATATTTTAATTATTGTTATTATTATAATAAATAATTATTATACTTATAATTAAAAATTATTATAATTAAAATGATTAAATAAAAATATCTATATTATAGGCTCAATTGCAGTTTTTGTCCTTTTATTTTAACTAAATCGCGAAAATAGTCCCTTAATTTTCTTTTTCCCCAGTTTTGGTCCCTCAAACATAGGGGTGGGAATAGGTCCGACCAGGCCAGGCTTTGAAAGGCCTGAGTCTGGCCTACGATGAATTTTTTAGGCCTACGGCCTATCATAGGCTTTTTTTTCGGCATGAGCCTAGCCTACAACCTATTATGGCCTGACCTGTAAGCCTATTTAAAAGCCTTATTCACATTAAAATATTTATTTGTTATATTTTACATTTTTTTTAAATAGGCTAAATTAGGCCTTTATATACAACGAAAACTAATAAAATTATAATCAAATCTAATAAAATCATTACTAATAAGTTTGTAATAACAACCTTCCAATAAAACAAAAAACAAAATAAATTCATAATTAACAAACTCTATAAAGTCCTTCAAAAATTACAAATAAAACAAAATGAACCCCATAAACAATCACACATATCAGCCAACAAAACACATTCAAATCCCAATGAATGACAAAAATATGATATCAAATCTTCAAGGTGATTTGTAACTCTTGTTTATCAACCTTAAAAAACAAAAGAAAAAATACATATATGTTAGATACTAAGCTAAAAAGTAATAAATAAATAAATGAGCAAATTATTAAAAATAAATAAAAATAAATACTACTTGATAAAAAATATTAACCTTTGAGTTTTTCTTCACATTATACTTATGACGAAACCAATCTCCACCACAAATTAGAGTTTCAACAGATTCTTCGTTTAATTTAGGGCGAAATTCATCAATAACTCTACCTCCTGCACTAAATGTGGACTCAGATGCCACAGTTGAGATTGGAATAGCTAGTACATCAGCAGCCATCTTAGACAAAATCTTATATTTCATGCTATTGTTCCTTCACCAGTCCAAAGCACAAAAAGATTTAGTATTAGGAACGTAAATACCTTCATCAAGATAATCTTGTAATTCTGATTTTACTGGAGACACAGTTTCATTTTCACGCAAAATGCTCAGAATTTCGTCAAATCCAGTGACAATTGCAGCATTCTCTTGGGACGATGATAAATTATTACTATCCAAATTAACAATCAGAGACGGAGACTCTTCCAAAGATAAAGCTAGATACTCATCATATAATTCTTCCAATAAATTTCTGACCTTCTTTATATTCTCATCAACAACTTCTTTAGATTTATATATCAAGGGAAAACATATACGTACCATATGAAATTTGCACCTAGGATCCAAAACACTAGCAATAGCCATCAACATATTACACTCCCCCCAGTATTTGTCAAACTTTATTTTCATTGGACCTACCATTTCTTTCATAAAAAGATCTCCGTCTTCATCAGCCTTATCAAGTATTTGTTTAACCTTCCAAACTTCTGCTAAATACAAATTTGCAGTCGGATACTCACTACCTACATTTAAAATAGTAGTGATATTAAACACTTTAAATAATAAAAAAGTGACATAATAAAATACAAAAATAAACATTTGATAAAACTACCTGAGATCACATGAGTTGCACCATTAAATACTTCTAACAGTTTACAAACTTTCTCAACTTTGTTCCATTCTTCAAGTGAAGGGGCGTGATGATAATGAGGCTCTCTTTCTTTGTAAGCTGCAAAAGCAATCTTAAATTACAAGGCAGTTGACAACATATTAAAAGTTGAATTCCATCTTGTTGGACAATCAATGATGAGTTTCCTTTCTTTTAAGCGCTTCTGCTCAACCACATCACAAAATGCCTGTAGTCTTGCATCATTGTGGTTAACATATTTGACACTTTCACGAATATTGAAAATGGTATCCTTAATTTTACTAAGACCGTCTTGCACTAACAAATTCAATATGTGTGCACAACATCGAACATGAAATAAAGAGCCACCAAGGATTAACTTACTACTTAGAGATAAATTATCTTTGAGACATCTTAAGCATGAATCATTGTAAGAAGCATTATCAACAGATACGGAAAAAACTTTATTTTCAATCCCCCAAGTTTTCAAACATTTATATATAGCATCAGAGCGATGTTATTTTCATTTGGCTGTGTGTTAACTTCTACTTGAGTTGAATCTAAGGGAGAAAACATTTCCTGAACAAAATAAAAATGATAAATTAAAAAATACATATATACCTCTCAAAATAATTTTTTTAAATTATGAAACAAACACTCTTTAAACCCGAACAAATGATTTTTGGTTTAAAAGAATAAAAATTTTATTAAACCAAACGCACACATTATTATCTCTCAAACAAATGCTCTCAAACAAACTCAGATTATTACCTCTCAAACAAAATCATATTCAGTAATAATATAAATATATATATATATAAGTAATAAATAAACAATTATCTATACCTACATGATGCTCTACCCATACCGATTTACATATATATATATATATATATATATTAAATAAAAATAATAATTTTTTTAAAATATGAAACAAACACCCTTTAAACCCTAAAAAATGATTTTTAGTTTAAAAGAATAAATTTTTTATTGAACCAAACGCACCCATTATTATCTCTAAAAAAAATCATATTCAATAATATATATATATAAATAAAAGAGATGCCAGACTGGAGGCGTACGGGGATTAGACAAATTAACCCTAAGATGCTTACGGGTGATAGTCACTGTAGTCAGGCAGTTTCTTTGATTTCATGGGTTACTAATATTATATATATATATATATATATATATATATATATTAAATAAAAAATAAATTTTCTAACAAAATAATTTTCTAACAGAATAATTTTTTTTATCGAGCACCCATTATTATCTCTCAAACAAACTCAAATTATTATCTCTCAAACAAAATTATATTCAGTAATAATATATAAAGGTAACAAATAATTTTTAAAAATATGAAACAAACACCCTTTAAATCCTAAAAAATGATTTTTTGTTTAAAAGAATAAATTTTTTATTCAAACAAAACGCACCTATTATTATCTCTCAAACAAACTCAAATTATTAAACTCTAAAAAATGTTTTTTGATTTAAAAGAACAAATTTTTTATTGAAACAAACGCACCTATTATTATTATCTCTCAAACAACTAGAAATATTACCTCTAAACAAATACTCTCAAACAACTCAAAATATAACCTCTAAACAAATAGTCTCAAACAAACTCAGATTCAATCATAATAAACAAATAGGGTTTCAAAGTTTATATACTAATAATATATCTAAAGATAAGAAAGAAATAGTATTAATTTTTATAAAATATAAAGATAACAAATAAATAGTATTGATTTTTATAAATAAAAAAAAATATGTTGCTTACATACCTGTTTGTTGGAGTGACTGCAATGGGAATTAGAAGAAAAAAATGGACAATGAAATAATTAGTAAAATATATATAGGCCGGTCTGCTTAATAGGCTTTTTTATAAGCCTAAGCCTGACCTATTTACATAAATAGACTTTAAAAACAGTCTAAGTCTGGCCTTTTTATTAAATAGACCAGGCCAGACCATAAATAGGCCAGGCCATAGGCCCTTACGGACGGTCTAGCCTATTCCCATCCCTAAGATCTAAAACAGAATTTTTTTTGCCTTAAGATCTCATTTGCAACAATTATACCAGAAATTTATGATTATAAATAATGTAATACAAAATTAAAAAATGAAATTTCAAAATTTTGAACCAAAATTCTGTTTGAGGGACCAAAACTGAGAAAAAACAAAATGGAAGACTACTTTCGTGATTCAACTAAAATAAGGGGACCAAAACTGTAAAAAAACCTATATGTATGAAAATGAGAAGAAATTTATATTGCTAACATATGAAATGAAATATATTAAATTAATAATAAAAATACATCATATTTGGAAAAACAGAATACATCAAATTTATATCAATGACGTCCCCTAAATGACTGCGAGTCCCACATACAGTTCTTCCGGTTGAACCTCATTTTAATCATTTTCTTCAAGTTGTAGATGTTAGAAACACTCACATATGCTTCCATTAAATTTTGAGATTATTGATTATACATCGAATCAAATACAGCATAAGAAAAGTTGTGCACTGAGTTCTAAACAAATTATAGATATTCTCATCTCATGTTCGATTACAAATTGATAAAAATGGAACTTCAATAGCAATATATGAGATGACAATGAAGACAGTCGTGTTGTGCAAGGATATGATGACGATTGTTAACGGAAATCAGAGAGATATTATTCTACATATAAACAATTTAGTATACTATTACACAAAACACCTTACAATGTTACTTCACAACACGTAATTATGATAAATGATTATTTAATTTTTATTATCATTTAATTTTTTTTTAAATTTAATATAATATATATATATATATTTAATCATTTTAATTATAATAATTTTTTTAAAAAAATTAATATATATATATTTAATCATTTTAATTATAATAATTTTTAATTATACATATAATAATTACTTATTATAATAATAATCAAAATATTAGAATTTATTATGGTATTTTATTTTAAATTAATATTAGTATTTTATTTTGTTATAATTAAATTAATAATTCCAATAATAAACAATTTTTAAAATATAAGAAAAAAAAATAAAGTTGGAAGTAACTTCCTCTGAAATTTACTCAAGGTCGTTTTTCCCAAAAAGAATTTTTATTAAAATGAAAAAAATAAGATATTCAAGAAATTTTGTTTCAAAATGTGGCATTTTAGAAATAACACAATCTTAAAACTATTTCATCTACATTTAAAAACTATTAGTTTGTTTTCTTCAAACTAATAATTAATAGTTGAAAAACAAAAAATGTTAGGTAACTATCATATAATAATATATCAAACTTCTAACAAATACCACACAAACCTTATAAAGTTATACAAAATACCGAACTCCAAAATTTTATATGATCAACTAAAATATTTGAAAAGAACTTATGTTTTACACTATGTAGAAAGCCGAAAATAATATTTTAATATAATGAAATAAAGTTAAAATGTTAAAACTAACTTCTCGTAAATAAT
>JBBPBS010000106.1:1589471-1611760 GCA_037974835.1 Cicer judaicum | reverse complement strand
AAATTAAGTTATATAAATCATTTTTAAAAATAAAAAAAATTAAGTTCTTTAAATAAATATGAGTTTATTAAAAATAAAAAAAAAAGTAATGACAAAAAGAAATTATTGAAAAAAAATCTACGGAAAAAAACAGTTTTCTTTTAAAAAAAGATAATTACAAACCAAGAAAATACATTATATCGGGGGAAAAAATATTGAATTTATATTACTGTTAATTACAATATAAAAAAGAACTCAGATGGTTGTATAATTGATAATTCATTTCGAAAAATTACAAATTACAAATTAAAATTCAATGCATTAATTATTTAAATTAAAAATGTAAGTTCATTTTTAAATACAAAATTGATTTAATAAAAATTGCATCTCCCAAAATCGGAATTAGATCAAAACTCAGGTCAAAAAGAAATACAGAATAAAGAAAATAAAAAAATAAAAAATCAGAATTCGATAAAAATCAAGATTAAAAAAGTATAACATAAAAAAATGAGATTAGAAGACGATTTAAAAAAATGCCAACGATTAAATAAAGAGAAATAAAAAATAAACAAATCAATAAGAGTGTAGAGAGATGCTCAGATATATGTGTGGAAAAGATTCAATTCCCAGGCCCTACATAAGAGCCTCATAATGAGCTGGGATACACAATATCATCATAGCAAATAACAATTCAACACAATAAAATAATAGAACCAATGAATTTCTTTAAACAGGGAAACACAGTAGAGAAGAAAAACAGATACAAAGAGATCTAACACCATCTCAACTGTAACACCATCTCAACTGTGATTTCCCTGATTAAAATTATTCAATGGATCAAACGCAGATATCGAAAGAGAACAAGACAGAAAACGAAGGAAAAAAAAACATGGGATGAAGGAGGCAAGCGCAGCCACCTAGTTTATTTTTTGTTTGTGGGATGAAAAAAAGAGAATGGGCGATGAGGTATTTAAAGAGTGTGGCAACACGCAACAGTGTTGCTAGGGTTACATAGAATATGGATTTTTGTGTGAAACTAAACAACCCGTTTCTATTCTTTTGTCGGCCCAAACGTTCCCAAAAAAAAAAATTGAATACAAAAAAATTAACGGCAAGATTAAAAATGGGCTGATTTTTTCTATACTCAACCTCTTAATTATTTGTAAAACCATGATTGTTTCTCATTACTTCAGTTTTTTTTTTTTAAATTATTTAGTGAGTGTTTGTTTCGCAGCGTAAAAGACATAGAACTTGCGTTTAAATTTTATTATATTTGATAATTTTTTATTTTTTGTGGCAAAGATATAAAGAAGCGCGAAGAGATATGAGAAAGATAATTTTATTATAATTTAAAAAAATATATTTTTAGTAAGTTTTATAAAAAGTAAATATTTATTAAGTAGTGTGAATTTTTAAAAATAAATTAAACTTTTATATATTTTTTTAATTATTACTTCTTTTTTTACTTTGTGCACACCAAAAATACTATTGTCGTTGTCACTTTTGATTTTTCTCTTGTTCTTTATTTAGGTTTAATTTTGAAAACTTAAAATTTTTGTATTTCTCACAACAACAAAATAATTTAAAAAATTTAAAAATTGATTTAGATTACATTTTTTTCTAATAAAAATAATACAATCCATTAAATTATAGTATAAAACTCAAATTGAGTTTTTCGAAGGTATTTAAAAAAAACTAAAAAATTAAAATTTTCAAATATTTTTTATTTCGGACAATTTATAAAATCTACTTGTTATTTCGAAATACTTAAGATGGATAGTGAAATTTTTAAAATTAAACAAATAAAATAATTAAATGAGACAAAAGTAAAAATAACTTTTTACTAGATCTAGGGGGTTAGAGACTAAATGTGGGGGTAAACAAATGATCGATCAAACTCAAAATCACTTTTGATTTACATCTTATGAAAAACACTTTATCTGTTCGAATGTGAACTTTGAAGAAAAAATAAAATTCTTAACCCGTTCGAAATTACACTTCCGAAGATTTGGTAGAAATAACGAGGGTGGACAAAATTGTTTCCATAAAATTAAGAATATTACAGCCCACAAGCTTTGGGCCTTAGTTCAACTCCATCAACAATTAGCCCACCTTTCAAGTGGACACCTTTGACCTCCTTGAGACACAATCTAAGCTCTTGAACTGATTCAGTGTAGAAACTCCCCAACTCAATCTCCAACCATTCATCATCGTCATAATGCTTTTTCACACAATAGCAATTACAAGATACTTTCCCATTTCTTTTGCAAATATAAACATTTCCTTGTGATTTGTAACTACCAAATTCTATAGACACCTCTGATGGTAATGTGTCTAACCCGTAAGCACGGTCCACAATTTTTATTTTTAGATATGCTCCGTATATTGTTTTAGGAGATAATATTTCAGTGTTTATGCTCCCCTTGATTTCTAGCCAACAAATTGTTCTTAGTTCAGCAGCTTCGGAAAATCTACACATAAAATACCAAATATGGGGTGAGATCGAGTGAAAATGTGTAACAATTTGACCAATTAAGATAAGTAAAGATTGTGTATAGGACCTCAAGTTAGTCGACTCGAAATTGGCTCGATCCGACTTGTTAAAATTTTATTTGATTTGAAATTTGACTTAAATTTAATATAAATACTTTATTTTAGTTTGAATTCGACACTATTTAATCTCATGAACAACTTGGTCTAACTCGTTAGTTTGAATTACATAATTAATTTACAATTACATAGTTTACGAGTAAAAAAAAAATTAAAATATTTGTACTTTTAATTCAATACTTTAATTTAATTTTAAATAAAATATTTGCCTAAGTGAAAAGTATAAATGTAAATCAATTTTCTACGGAAAAAAAAATATATTTTTAACATGTAATTAGAACCGGCTCAATGGTAAGACCACAAAATCAACTGTTTTAGGTCTCTAAAAATAAATAATTTTTATATAATAAAAATACTTCTAAAAAAAATTATACTTATAAAAAGGTCTCACATTCTAACATTTTTCATATTTAAAAATAATAAAATCTTATATAAAACTAATACTATCTCAACAAATGTTAAATTAATTGTGTTGACTATCTATTTAAAGAAAAATAATGATATACAAAATCGATTATATTAATTTAAACAATATTTTTTATTCTCAAATATTTAAATAATAGTTTTTCATATTTTTTTAAAATATTTTTACTTAAATACTATTATAGATTTTAATAACCTCATGTTTAAATTTGCATTAAATATCTGTGGACCGTACATAAAACTAATTAATATTAAGCTTTAAATTGTTATTAGTTATATGTCTATTTTACATTATCCTTAAAAATGGAATCATTAGTAAACACACAAAATCTTATTCAACAACATAATTAAGTTTTTGATTCAAATGAGTTAAACTATATATACTCAAATTTAACTCATCTTATTCATTAACCAAAATCGATAATTAAATTATAAAATTAAATCTCAAATTATATAACTGTATTGGATTGACTTGGTTCTTTGTTTTGTGTGTGCTAGAGAAACAATATTATTATGATTATCCTATGGGACATGATAGAAAAATAAACAATATTACTTTTTAGAGAATGAGTATGATGCACAAACCGTGAGCCTTGAACATGTTTCCAGGACCAATACAGATGATTGTTTCCATATGTAATTGAAAGTTGTCTTGCACTCAACGAGTAACGTATTTTGCCTGTTGTTTTCTCAACTGAGAACATCTGTTTCTAACAAGCTATTGTTAACATCATCTAAATTAATGCAACTTGCTGCAAAATCATATGATAATGCCAATAAGTCATTCTATATTTCAAAAGTTGCTCTATTAAGCGCCGCAGCGGTGGAGACTGTTATATCTAGTGAGAGAAAATTTCTCTAACGGGATTTAACAGTATCCACAGCTGCTACACAATATAATAGAGAATCTAAATTATTATATTAATATTTTATTTACACTATATTAATGTATTTTTTACTTAGCATTAAAATTATCATAAATGCTGCAAATAGTTGTAAAATTGGGTTATTATCATATGTATAGAGTGATATTTCTTTTTGTTTTTCTGTTATTTTATAGTGGATGTCTACATTTTTAATATATATATATATATATATTCATTTCATGTTTATAATATTTTTTAATATTAAATAAATTTTTAGTTTTAATAAGATTTTAAAATTTTATTTTTAGACTATGGGAAAAAACTCTATTATTTAGTCTTATAAAATTATCATGTAAATATTATTTTTATTTATATTAGAAATGTCGATAAATTTTTAAATATTTTTTTTTGTAAATATATTTAGAAAATTATAGAAAGTTAAATTACTAGAATTTAGAAAAAAAATTAATTTGAAAAAAATTAAATATAATTTTTAAAATATTATAAACTCAAAACAAAAGTAACAATAATATAAATTTAGAAATCAAACTGTAAACTCATTCAAAAATATTTAGTGACATTTCACTAAAAATTAAAATTGCTTACATAATAATTTTACAAGAACTAAAAAATGTAATTTTTTTACGATAATAAAAAACAAAATTTTAAATTTTTTAAAAAACTAAAAACTTATTTAACTTTATTTTTTTAATAAAATAATAGCATGCTTTTAGTTTGAATTATTTTATTTTTCAAACACTATAAATTGTAGAAGAAAATTGTTAACTAGGTGAATTGTTCATCCACAAGCAGCAAAGCAAATATGAATTTAGATTCAAATTAATAGATATGAATTTAGTAAATTCATATTTGCTCCCCCGCCTGAGCATACACAAGCAACCTTAAGTTAACAATTATCACATTTATAGTTATGCAATTTGACGTGTCGAATGTAGGTGATGTATATTAGAGAGAATTTGATATAAATTAATTAATTTGTTTTGTAAGTGTTTACGGACTTATAGCACAAAAATTGAAAATAAAAGACAAATGTAAATATGAGAAAATTACCTTGTTACCGTCATCAATTAGTTGCGGTTCACACAACCTGAAAAATAACTGTTTCAGTGTAGAACACGAGAATGAGGGGCCCACCAGCCTAGAAACAATTTGTTGATAATTATGTGGCAAAAATTTAGCCCACACAGTATCTGAATCTGCCATTGATTTCACAAGCGATGATATTAGAGAAGTCCTACACACGTCTAGCGGCGATGTGAATGATAACATATGTGCAAAACAATATTGGGGCAGAAATTCCATACTCGTGATTATTTTCAGTGATGTTGATTACTACTTTGAAAATAACGTAATTGGAAAGAGACCATATGAAAGGTAGCTTGATTTCAATATTGACAACAGGTAAGTTACATGCTTATATATATAAAATGATTTGTATGACCGGGGTCCATACATATCGCTAGTATGACGACATATTTTATAATATGCATAAAGGATGTCAACATGGAAGCCAAAACATGAGCACATCAAAAATCAGATTGCCATTTTCCTAATTAATTTAGATCCCAACCAACGTGGTCTCGCTTATCTTCAACGAGAGTGTTACCGTTGCCGTCTAGGTCACTCCAAATAACTTTCATTCTTATCTTTCATTTTCACTATCCACAAATTTTCTTCTTCTATTTTATTTTCATTCAATCCCCACTGATTTACGTGGAAATTATATCAAATTAAAATTATTTAAGAATTTAGTAAAAATTAATATAATTAAAGATGGATTTTAATATACTTATACTTTTTTTTAAAAATAATATGAATTACATTAATATGATGTATTAATAATACGGTACTTTTTTTTTACTGATTGGATGTCGTTAAAGTTTATCTTATCATCTAAGTTATTTAATGTTACCATATAAGTTATTTAAAGTTTAATCTTTTAATAATTGAAATTTCGAATTTTAAAAGTTGAATATTATACAATTTAATTATATCTCTTACAAGACAAACACACTTTCACATCTTTCATATTTATTAGGAAGCTAATACATCGATTGACCAACTATTATTTTATTTGGTAAGATTTATTATTGCATTATATTATAAATGACTTTTAGTACAATTAATATAATTTTTTTATTTATTTTTTATTTTAGTTAAGTATGATGATTGTGTTATCATCCCTTTGAATTTTCTATGAAGGATTTTAATTAATCAATATTGCTCTGTACTTGAGTTTTGACTTATTTTCCAAATATTTTATTCAATAAATTTATGAAAGTGTTGCAATAAGTGATATTTTTATGTTGTCAACATAATTGAGAAATCAATTATATTAATCTGATGTATTATTTGATTTTGAATTATTTTTGTTTAAAAAATAGAAAAAATATATAAAAATTACCGTACTTGTAACATGTTTATACCTTTATAAAAAAAAACATTGCAGTAGTATTATTGGAGATAGAGACCACACGAGACGAAGGGCATCAAAATATCCCCTAGCGCGGCTCCATGTTTTACTCTCTGCATAAATTATCAGCTTCCAATACATATTAACATCTCTCATCTAAAAATCTACACCTTCCTATAAACTCCGACTAGTTTTAACCTCTTATTTGGATTTTTAGTTTCGTAAGAACTCTCTGGGTTGGGTATTCAATTATAAGTTTTTAGTCTCTTATTAACTAAGAATGGAGGCTGTAATGGATATATAAGGAGAATGACTCATACACCCTGTGGCGGATTTTGCACAAAATATTTGGGGGAGCCGGAGATCGACAAATATTAACTGAAATATTATCATTGAAATTTAAATATTATAATTGAAATTTTTAAAAGTCATATAATTTTTTTTAGAGTATCACACAATTCGTACATAGTAGACAAGTTGAAAAAAAATTAGAATTTCAATTTTCACAAGTCACACAACGAATCACACAATTTTCACAAATCACACAATTCACAAGTTACGTAATTTTCACAAATCACACAATTTTCACAAATCACACAATTCAATCAAATAAAATATATCCATTTTATAATTTTCATCTTTGTAAAAAAATTTAAAACAATTCACTAGAGGTTGAATTAGATAGAGGTTATTGTATTAATTTATTATATTTTAGTAATATAAATTCTAAGAGAGTACAAAACAAATATAAGAGAGGTATATATAAGTAGAAAAGAGAGAGACAAAAAATTAATTCAGTTTAATGATATTTTAATAATTTATCATTATTATTTTGATAATATATCGTTATTATATATATATATATATAAATATAAGAAATTATAAAATATAGAGTTGCAGTGGCTATTGTATATGCGCCAAATATTCAATGAATGCGTTATGGGTATAGAAGAGAAATTAGAGAGGAGAAGGGAGATGGGGAGTGGAAAGGAGAAGAAGAAGGTAATGAAGAGAAATGAGAGAAATTATAACTATTAATTTAATAATCTATTTTTATTATCTATATAAATTTTTATTTTTTTTAATATAGGGGTGCCATTTCACCTGACCGCTCCTTAAAAGATCCTGTTTTGGGTTGAAATACTTGTTTAGCCCATTTCGAATTGTCTTACTCTTCCGAACTCCTCAACAATTGTTGGTATCAGAGTCGAGTTCGGCTTGACGGGGGAGCAAAATTAATGACTTAGATCAAGTCTAGTGGTGGACCAAACAATAATTTGGTCAATAAAAAGACTCGATGATCAAGTGAATCAAGTCTAGTGGTGGACCAGAAAAAGGACTCGAATCAAGTGGATCTAGTGGTCAAGTGTTAAATAAAGGACGTGATCAAGTGGATCGACGTGATCAAGTGGATCTAGTGGTGGGAACTCATAATTGAGGGGAAGATAGATGCTGTAATGCATATATAAGAAAAATGACTCATACACCTTAATGCCTAACTCCCCAACACTTATCTTTATAATATATCTTTAAATCTTACCTTTTTTTTTTTTTTATGCAACACTATCCATAAATTAATTCTTATATTTACAAAGTTGAGATTGTTTTTCCCAATACCTCTCCATCTAGAACTATTTTATTTCCTAGTCATAAAAAATATAAATACAAATAAAAAATTCTAAAATTCTCTTAATTACAATTACAAACAATTTTAAAAGTCAAATACTCATTTTTGATACAGTATAATGTTGTTTTTTTTCATATAGCGCGCACACACACACACTGAAGATCTCATTTTGGTCTCACTTCAATGCCTTCAACAATAAGCCCTCCCTTCAACTGATAACCAAGTTCCGTAAGACTCATCTTAATCTCTTCATCACTCTCACCACTAAAAAACTCTCCAATCTCAATCTCCATCCAACCATCTAATCTCTTAGCTGGCACATGAATATTCCCACTATCTTCTTGTGCTTGAACCACTCTGTTTCTTCTATTCCCATAAAACAGTGTCTCCATATTACACTTGTTTTCATCTTTATTGCACAAATATGCTTTCCCTCTTTTCACTATGTTTCCCATCTCAATTGTTACATCTGAAGGAGCTGAGTCAAGTCCATACGCTCCATGACAGACTTTCATTACAAGATAAGCTGCATATGATGTGTTTGGTGTTAGACTTTGTGATCTGATTTTGCCTTCTATTTCTAACCAGTTCACTGTTCTCAGCTCAGCTACCTCTGCGAATCTGCAAATTATTCATTTGTTTACTGTCATTATTTCACAGTTATTTTGTATCCTCTAAACCAACTCCCTTAATTAATTAAAACATTTTTTTGTTATTTAAAATGTATTTAATTAGTGTTTATTATACCAATGAAATTTAATATTTAAAATTGATTGTAAAAAACAAATAGGATTCTGTAAAAAAAAATATATATATTATTCAAAGAAAGCTATAAATGCAATTGAGATTCCAATAACAATTTTTTAATATGATCAATTGCTTGACTATAAATTAATAATATCAAAATTAAACTCTTAAAACATTTCATTTTCTAAAAATAACTAGATTTAAATAAATAATTGATCTATGCCAATACGCATTTTAATTGATCTATGCACAACTAATTAATTAATTAATTGAATATTTAATATGTTTACGGTAAATAACTAACATCTTCGTTTCTAAAAATAGTAAATAGTTAACTAAATGACATTGTAAAGGTGAGTTGAAGGTAGAAAGCTAAAGATATAAAATAAATACCTAGATTCAGGGATTGGTTTCCAAATCCAGAATATTGGATCTATGCTCCACGCTATTGATAGCTCCCTTGCTGATAACACATAACATTTTTTCCCCCAACGCTTTTCCAATCTAAAACTCTGTATTAATCATAAACTAGCTAATTAAGGTTAATTAGTTAGAAGTAAAACAAGTAATGAAGTTGAAGGTTAAATTACCTTATTGCCACCGTCAAGGAGAAGGGGGCGACAAAGTGTACGAAAGAGTTGTTTGTAGGAGGATATGAATTTGAAACTGAATGGATTCAAAACCCTTGAAACAATGTCTTCGTAATCGGAGGGTAAAAATGTCTTCCAAACTAAGTTGGAGTTAGCAACTGAGACAAAGTTGGTTGAGACTAATGAAAATCTACATGCATCTTGTGGAGATGTGTGTGATAAGATTGCATAAATACAATCTTCCGGCAAAGAAAAAATTGATGTAGTGGAATTCATTAAATCAATTATAAATATGATATGTTTTGTTTTGTTTTAGGATTTAGCAAAAGGGTAACATAGATGGAAGAAAAATTAGGGAGAAGAAAACTATGTAAGAGCCAGGGGCGGGTTTTCCACGTGTGGAATTAAATTAGGTGTTGATTTTCCATTTTAATTATCTTTATATAATATGTTGACAAGTAGCCGGGGCAATTTGCACTTGCCAGCAATTAAATTAGTATTTTAATTCATAATAATAGTGATCTATAAAAGCTATATAATTGATTGAATCCTGATAATATATATTTTATTCAATAAATATTTATATACAGTATAAGTGTACATTCAATAAACAGGTTGTTTATCTAGATGTCTTTTATATGAATTTTTTTTTTTTGACACAACCGTTAAACTTTTGCGGTTATAAGAATACAAATTTGAAAAATTGTATTGTGAGGTTTCTCTAAAATAAAAATTCAAAGACAAATGTGAATTTGAGGGTGTTTATATCTATAATGCACTCATCCCTTAAAATTATTATTATTTTCAAATTTTTACATACACGTGTTTATTTATTTTATTTTAATATCCTCTACATGAAAAATATGATTTTAATTTTTTTTTTATTATTGTAGAACAATTATTAATTTTTTTTATATATGTTATTTATTTTATTTAATATTTTTTATACATTATCGATCTTAATATTATTTCTGTAGAAAATATAATTTTAAATTTTTATTTTATAGTAATTATTAATTTTTTAAGTATGTATTTATTAATTTTTTTTAAACTTTTTATTATTTTTGTATATATATTATTGTATTGATTATAAAAAATATGACTTTTTAATTTATTATTTTATATATATATATATATATGAAGGAGTTCAAAAGTCGAGGTAGAAAAACTTAATCTACTTAATGGACAAAGATGAAGATCCAAGGATTTTACTCATTTAATTGAATGTGAGGTTGGGAGAAGCAAAACGTGTCAGTTTTATACACTTAATCTTCACCTAACAACAGAGTCAACTAACACACATATAGGCTTAAGACAAATTTTAATACGAGACAATATAAAATCTATAATAGTATTCATGTAAAGTTTAGAATACAAAATCTTTTATTAAACTAATATAATTGATTCTGTGTTATAATCTTCATTTTTAATTGATAATAACTTTTAAATATTTGTTGAGATAATATTAATTGTAGATAATATTTTATTAATTTTAATTTTAAAATTAATAAAATATAATGTCTTTTCATAAAATAATTTTTAAAAGTCTAGAACGAGTAATGGTAGACTTACCTTCAAATTAATTATGCTTAAAAAAACTCACATTTGTTTTAAATTAAATTTTGTGATAAATTTATTTTTAATTTATATTTTTTTTCTCACTTTTACTCCTTAATATTTTTGGTCAATAATTTTAAATAAACATCCTACACAAATTTAAGTTTAAAATGCAGTAATTTATTTAAATTTGTCATATAATTTATAATACTTTTTTTTATTGAATACGAATTAGAACACTTAACACGACTAGAAGTAAAATATTAAAATGTCTTATTTTTTTCTTTTTCAAGTTACATGCTTAAATCTCTATTCATCTCTAGAGAAGATTAAATATGAATCATCTTCACCCTTGAACTATATATTATTTTTTTATTCATTATTTTTAATAAATTGAGAAAGAACCAAGTTTTTGTATTTTTTTAAATCTCTACTCATCTCCAGTGGTACTATTAATAGTTATTTTACAATTTTTTAAAAAATTATTTGAATTTTGTCATGGAATTACAAGCTCTAAGTTCTTATCATTGAACTAATGTCTCATGATTCTTTCTAAATTATTTTACACTCGGAAAAATTTGTTACGTTTCATTTTCTTTATTGATAATTCAAATTTATTTTCCTTTAATATTTTCCATTTTGAAAATTATTGTTAAAATATTATACAGCTTAGTTATTAATCCATTCTTTTTTTCATATTTGAATATTTTAAATTTGGATATGTGTGTATAAATATTTATATTTTAAAATAACTATCTTTTAATACATGTTTTTTTTAAAAATAGCACTTCATAAGTTAATAGTTTTTGTAGTTATTTAAAAAGCAAAAGGAATTTTATATCAAAATAAAAGGCATAAGATATTCCACAGATAAATTCAATATTACAAGGCAAACCAGCAAAACATCAGAACACAGATGCAACAACCTGTCCACCCCCACTGATAAATCTCAAGTTGACTTTAAATCCTTCCCCCTAATCCTAAACCATTGTCGAACGATATAAGGCTTTTTAGTGTAATAGAATAAACTTCTCTATTGACCGTGGTCAATTCGAGCGACTGGAGTTAAATTGCGCTCGCGTACACAGCTTGCACTCTTCTAGTGTAAATTTTTATTATATTTTAATTAAATAAAATAAATAAATACTTTCAATCTTATCAATATACTTAGTAGGAGTATTTATCTCGTGTTACTATACATGTAGTCAAATATAGAATAATGATAAGATGACTGCTGCACTATTCTATGTTTGCGTTTGGATTTTGAATTTGAACTAATAATTAACATTTTGTCAAACTTGTGGTTCCATAAATGCAATACAATGGTTAAACCATTATACAACAATACATTAGTCATACTATATTTCGAAGATATATACACGCATACAGCTTATTTTGAAATTTTTAATATATTTTATTTTGATTTTCGTTCTAGTAATATTCATGTCATGACAACTTTGTATGTATAAAATTAAAATACGTTGTAGTGTTATACAATCTTAATAGATATTATGTAGCTCACTTAAATTTAGAGAAATAGTTGACTTTAAAAATGAAAATTTTAAATTGCAGACATAAAATCTACAAAAAATTAAAATAACTTTAAAAAATATTTAAAATCAAAACTCCATTGAATTTAACACATAAAAATCACAAATAATCCGAATGCTTTTCACATAGGTAGGAGGTATCCTGACCAATACATGTCTCTTAAAAAATGTTAAAATATATTTTTAATTATTTAAATTTAACTTTATTTTTATTTAAATTTATTATTATTATTATTTGACTTTTTAACTTCCATTTATTTGCACTATTATTTTAAATTATGTATGTATTTTACTGTAAAAGAAGATAAAAATATTGATTATGTGGATATATTTTTATTTTATTTTACTAAGACTTTGTATGTGTTTAAATGATATTTTTTTTATGTATATCTTTTTTTTTAAAAAAATTTTCATTATATTTTATATTAAAATTTTTATAAAAAAATATCTATTTATTTTGATATTTAAGAAATTACATTCGCATTATGCGACTTCCTACTAAAAAAATACTACGGTGATTACATAACAAAATACATCGTAAATATAAAAAAATAAAATATTTTAATATATAAATTTTATGTATGATATAATGAATATTTTAAAAAAAATTACACACATAAAAAATCTATTTAAATTGTTATATAAAAATTATTTATAAAATTTAATTAATATAAAAAATTTATCCTTACAACATTCAATAAAATTTCAAATGACCCTAAACTTTCTATTGAAATAATTATTATTGAAATTAAAATAATAGATTAAGATAAAATGAATTTAAAGAGAAGGAATTGAGTTAAACACTATATGTGTATTTTTAATTTTAATTAAAAAACGCATCAATCCGAAGCTGCGAGAGTGAGGTGCTCCATTCCCGTTCCCAATTTTTGTAGTTGCAGTAAGGGTCGTTGCCGTCGTCGACTACTATAGGAGACCTGTTTCCTTCTTCAGGTTGACTTATTGTTCAACTTTACTATTTCCACCCCTTTTTCACTTTGATTACGTACTACTAGTAATTTACTCCATCTTGTTTTCTGTTTGCCAAAATGAGACTTCCGTTAAACTTCAAATAACCTATCACCACTTTTGCCTAACTTTATTTGATTATTACATGAAGAATAATTAATTGACTAGGAAAATTTTCAAACTATGGATAAGTGCCATACACTCTGAATGAAATTATTATTTATTCAAAAAAAATCATGTGATTAGGTCATATACATTTATTGTGCTGCAAAAGTTTGAGTAGTAGTATAATTTCCATTTAGCATTAACATGAATTCGTGTATTTTGTATATGTTATGTTTTCCCAAATTGCAGGCTGAATTGGAATTTTTTGAAGTAGCAAGTGAAGCCTGATGGAACCAATTGAATTAAAATCCGGTGCATTGGTTTCTCTACAAGATCTGTGCCCATCGTCTCCTTTTTTCAAGCAAGGAGCATCCCTCAGAGTAGTTGGAAAGTGAGTGATCCCATTCTAACTCTGATGTATTTGTAACTTTTTGAATTCAGTATGATTGGGTTTTGTTGCTTCTGATTATGAATGAACGTGTGATGTGTAATGCTTGAGGGATTAGGTAATCCCATGCTATGGTTATGCGTTTAGATAGACTATATGTTGTCAATAGCGGTCTGGGGCGGCACTGAACAGTGCATGACTGCCCCCAAAGGAGAGGAATCAGTAAAGTCTAAAAAAAGAATGGAAAACCTTAATTTATTTTATTTTATTGTTAATGTAGAATAGCAGTCATCCTGCAATCTCGGTTTTGTGGTCAGCCACTTTGCTCCGCAGTCCGGGCTTGACAATACAGCGTTAGACTTTAAAGGACATCAAGTAACAAAGGTTACATGGGTACCACCAATAGTAGTTATATTGTGTTTGGAGCGGTACTTTCAGTTGCTGATCGTGGGAAATAGCGATTAGTTCAAATCTCGCTATGCTACAGTGTTAAAGCGCTGCAATAGTGAATATTTGACAAAATTTTGTACTAAATGGCATATTGTGTAACAATAGTGATTAGTTCAAATTCCTCTGTGTAGCCTATAGCGCTAGCTATTTGAAAACACTTGTTTGGAGGGATTATCAATGGCATTATAGCTGTGTGACTAGGTCAGAATTGCAGAGATTGGCTTTTGGTTTTGTCATGGATGTATAGCAGGAACAAATATTGACATTTATGGCATGGTAATGGCAGTTTGAATATGGTTTAGTAAGTACTAAACAGTGTAGATTTTGATCCAGCTAGGAGAAAGTTGGCATACTTTCTATATCTCAGATCTATAAGTCCCTTAATCTTAGAGGTTCCAAAGTTACTAAAGATATCAAATACATCGATTAGTTCCTCAAATACACAGCATGTTTGACATGAATTGGAGATATGTTTCAGTGTAAGAAACATATGTTCTCTACTAGAAGATAACAAATTTTTCCTGCAAGTTCTGTGTGATTGAATGTAGTTCTCCTTTGAATTTCATTTTGAGCAATATTATATTACACATCTACACTGTACAATAAAATGCATTCCAGATCCAGTCGTTAACCTGACCTTGTAGAAAGTTTTATCTAGCTCATTAGTTAACATCCAAGAATTAGTTTTCAGCTATCAAACCACAAGATTTTTGTTGTAATTCACTTTAAATTCTGCCATTGAGTTATATGTATTGTACCAACTATTGTGAGAGTGCGACATCTCTGCATTGTGGATGATGGATCAACTTGACAGTTCTACCTTCCTGTGGTTACATAAAACAAGTGTTTTACTAACATATAGGATAGGCCTAATTACATTTCTGGTTTTTGTAGATTCACCAAACTTCAATTTTGGTCCAGCTAGTATTATAATAATATTGCCCCTGTAGATTTTAAATAGATTCAATTATTAAGACTCCTTGACCCTTGTTAGTTTTCTGGTTTACTTTAGTCAATTTTTATTCTTTCTTTACTGATACGGCACTAAACTGCCCGTTACACTATATTTTGCTGATTTGGCATAAATTGAACACCGGGGAATCACGTCAATTTGAGAACTATCTTCAAGTGAAACTAGGGGGATAAAACTAAATTTGGTAATACTAGAGACTGGAAATGATTAACCGCATAATATTTTTACCACTAATTGATATGGGCCATGCAAATTGTAGTGATGTCTGAATGCATGATCCGATTGTATATATCCGCTTACTCAGCACAAGCCGCTGTAGGATTGCATTTGGCAAAAAATATTGCTGTATTATATATCTTTTGATGCTACCGTCGTTAATGGTGATTGTCAAGTATATCATTGAATAACTTATGCAGGCCTTCCACAGGTTACTCGAATACTCTTTAGAAACAGGCCTAGCAACAATTATCGATGGTGATAACAGTTTAATAGTTAGTATTGAGAATCTGAAGGACCTTAATTTTCAAGTTGGCTCTGTCTACCAATTCATTGGCGAACTACTTATCCAACCTGATCACGAGGTACGTGATTGTCAAGGTTTGGTTAAAGCCTTAACTGACCCGATTTTCTCTTGCAAACACACTTGGATTTATAAAGGTGTGATTCTTGTGAATGATAAGATAATTGAGCATGGTGTTCTTTGTTTCTTGTTAGGGAGTTTTGCAGGCACGTATTGGTAGAAACGTCGATGGGATTGATCTCGATCTTTATCATCAGTCCTTGCTGCTTTTGAGACAGTTTCAAGCCAATCATTTGAATAATTGAGCAACTTAACTTTGCAGGATTATTTTGTACACAACAAGGCATCATATTTTTCTCAGAATACAAAAATATGGAAGGTTGGTCCCTTAATATTTTCATAGCAGTATGTTGTCACAGAGATACTGAAAAAGCATAAACATATTTATATCAATGCTTTTTGTTCAAGGGCGTGATGTTCAGCAACTTAAGATCCTGTTTACTTCATGTTTTTATTCCGATGTTAAAATGAATATTAGAGAAGATATTACAGAAGTTTTTGAAAATGCATTTTAAATATAGATTGAATTGTTTTTGAAAATTTTGAAAAATGTCGAAACATTGTTTTTAAGGCTTCTGAAAATGCATTTCCTATAGCTAGTTTTCATCTTCTTTCGATCACAATTAAAAATAAAAATCCATAACTTAAATGTCATTTCAGCCACGAACATATAGTGTAAAAATAGAAAATAAATTTTGAAAATGTTTTTAGATAGTAAGCAGATGATATGGATCTTCTCATATTTGAATCAATTCTCATGTTGGAATCAAACATGAGGAGGCCACATAGTCTCACCGTTAAAATTTATTGAAATTCACAACTTCAAAAATGTGTAAGCGGGGTCCAATGAATTTCATGTAAACAGAATCTTAATTTACAATTTCATGATGGTATTTCATTTTATTTTATTCTTTCTTTTGGCTGCAAATAGGAAATTATGTCATCAAAGGGTGTGGCTGTTAGGTGAGTTGGATTATGCTGTGCATGCTTCACGGGGTCATTTAGCTGTCCATGTAAGGCTCTACGACAAATTTAAGGCCACCCTGGTGTTGGAATCTGAAACTTGGGAGAGGTTGGGGGTATTTAAGGCAACAGGGAAAATACATTTTAATTTGATTCAACAGACCCTTTTTGTAAATTGAGTATTCTCCGCTTATAATTGTAAATACTAATCACTCGAGTTAAATACAAAATTTTCCATCAAGAGTTTTAACGTTTTACTTTCTCAAAATTAAATTAGAACTCGAAAACCTGAATCATCTCATCCAAACCTTGGATGACATTTTCCAACATCTTTATAGTAGTTGGAAGCTAAAATGCCCATATAACATACTTCCATTTCTTTGTGAAAATATGATAACCAGTTATCAGGGTCCCATGATTTATGTGGCAGCTGTAGTGCTTAAAAAGGTACAACTACTAAACATACAAAATTTCTGACATTATTGTCCACCAATCATTCTGAAACATGGGGTAGAATTATAATTTTTGTTGACGTGCAATGAATTATATTTGACGATGCATATGTAACTTGTAATGATGGAATATTAGTTGGTTTGCATTTTTCATGCCCCACATATCACTCCATACTTATTTGATTTTGATCTTCATGAAACACTCTCTTGACAATTTGTACATTATCCTTGGTGCTAATGGAGCATAATAAATATTTCCACTCCTATTCTGAACATAAAACTAAAGTCAATATCTTCGTCAACTATGTGGAGCCTGCTTTTCCACAAGTGAGTGTTAAGAGTTAATTAATGGTCAAAGAATCATCTGTATGGTTCTTATTGGGTTTTAATGCATCGGAAATTTGGAGCATTATTCTGGCTTTAGTATTAAACATAGTGGGGTCGGACTTGGACAATACGTCTGTTTTATGACACAACAATCATAATGACTATTAAATTTAGAGGAAAATTTATCTCTCTCTAAATTTAACGAAGCCTAGAACTAGAATTATATATATAATCGCGGTAGAAAATCTAAACATGTATTAGGGTCAACATCCACCAAACTAAGAAAATGATGACAAATAATTTTTTTTTTATGGAAAAGCAGCCAACAAAAGAAATGAAAACATTATCTTTTGACACTAGTCACATTACATAGTTACCAATATCAAATTATCCTTCACAAAAATCCTGAGACGTTAGTTTCAAATATCAAAGGTCCAAGATAAAAACTTGTCATTATATACTTTCTCTTTCTAAACTTTTGGTTCTTAAAGAAAAATAAGCTAATAATTGTTTCAATTAAAGTTAAAACTTTATATTTTCAATCGATTTTTTCTTAAAGAAAATTTAGTAACCATTTTTTAGTTTAATTTAACTTATCCGATCAGATTCTAAATTAATAAACTCTATTCTCTCGAGAACCAAACTTGAAAAATAAAATAAAATATTAACCCCATGAACTAACTATTTGATCCTTATTGTTTAACTTTTAAAAAATGAAGTAAATATAGTTGCTCAGAAACTAGCTGCTAGATAAAGTCTTACTAGTTTCCATAAAGTTGTGTAGATTATAATGTATATTAAAATGGATATATTGTAACAAAAAATTATTGAGTCTTGTAGCCAAAAGTGTGAATGATGATGCTTCCAACCCCTTCGTTTCTGCGTATGGAGTATCTGATGCGATTGGGAATTGGATGGATTCTATAACCCATGACTTTACTCTTACACCATAAAATTGACATGTATGATTGATGGCCTGGATTATACCGACAACGATATCTTAAGCCATGTTCACCATGGACCCGGATTTCGGTTTCGTTTTAAAAAAACTACACATTTACACACATTCATTGATCAACCGTCAATTTAAGATCCATCCACTCATATTACAACTTCACTAAATCTTGTTTCAATATTCTTTATCTTTGATTTTAAATCAAACGGTGAAAATCAATAAACAAGTCATACATTAGTTTGGAATCCGTATCATTTCCACCATATCTACTTGATATGCATCATCGTATAATAGTGACCCAAATATGAACACACTACCTCTCGGGTGTGCTCAATCGAAAAAAAGAAGAAAAGAAAATACAATAAACTCTTAAAATAATAATAATAATAATAATGAGCATTCTAAAATAATTTTCTGTATATGTTAAAATTAAGGATTAAATATGTTTTTTTTTTTTGAAAAAAACTATATTTCATATTATTAGAATAACCAACTCTATGTGTATACTACCTAAGTTGAGGTAGGTTCATGCATGTTGATAACTTTTAACCTATTGAACATTAAAAATACCGTTACCGTTGATATGGATTTAGAACAAGTGGTGGATATGAATTATTTACGGATGTTGGAATATTTTTAAAATGTGTTTTTGTTACTTATATAATTGAATATATCAATTGAAGATTTTTTTTATATAAAAAATACCATTTTAAAATTTTAATCAATACCAAAATTGGGTATTTCTTTTATAAATTACGGTATTCTCACGAGTAAAACAAATGTATAAATTAAATTAAATTTTATTTGAAATTTGATGTTCCTTAACATATATTTTTAACTTAATTGTAGTTTTTACTTTTTATTTTTATCCATTTGTAAAATTAATTTAACTACTTTAAAAAATTTAGTTTTAGTTCCTCCTTTGTAACTTTTGTACTAAAATATGATGTATTATGTGTTTAATTAGATGATGCATCATAACTAATATTTATAATAGTTCAAGAAAATTATTTTAAAATTTTCATTTTTAATATTCAAAATTATTTATTTTTTAAATTTAATTAATAATATATAAATGATTAATAATTTGAATATATTATTAGTATTTAATTATACATTTTTTTTTAGTTTCTAATTTTACATTATCTAATTGTATATGACATCAATTAACATATATTAAATTATTATTTTTAAGTGAAATATTTTTAAAAAATCAAAATTGAATATTTAAATAAAATAATTTCATAAATAAATAAAAAAGGAAAAATAAAACAACAATTAAATTATTATATGTTTTTCATACATTTGAAGGATCGAACCCTAGTTAAATAAAAGGTTAAAGAACTAAAACAAGAATTACTGATGCCATTGGCACAAAAATGGAAAATGGTGAATGAAGTGTAGGTGAGAAGGGGACCATGCATGATGCATGATACGAGACCCAATGAACCGGCCAGTGGGACACTAAACTTTCCACAGTTCCACAATTAACATGTGGCCTCATTACTTTACCTTTTTGGAGGGGAATGGGAAATATCAAAAACAACCACGTATCTAACATTACATATTCGGTCCAATCCGATATAGGGGCAGAGTGGGGTCACTTTTATTGTTAACTACAAATTGCAAATTCATACTTAGATGCTTAATTTGTTGCCTAGGATCCACTACCTTGACCACACACGTATAAGCATTGTCTTGTTGTTATTGTTTTAGTTTTAATAGAATTACCGCCAAATTTGTCTTTTTCTTACCTAATATAAAACCCACCCTAATAATAGAAGGAAAAGGAAGGTAGTAAAGCACAAGGGATTTTGACATTGGTGGTATTGCACGAGGAAAATAACAGTAACCGTATCTAGTAACTACTAGTACTAGTAGGTTAGGAAATTTTAAAAACAGGTTTTCCTCATATATATATATATATATATGTGCGATCCAGCCAAAAAGCAAAAGTGAATTCATCACACAACACGTGACTAAATACAAATATGATTAATTTTAATCAAAATATGAGTAATAGTAAATAAACAATAATTTGAGTATAAAAATTATATTTAAAATTCAAATTTACAAATCTTAATTAACTTTAATTTACAATTAATTTTAACAGAAATCATGCAACTATTTTAAAATTATTTTTACTTTTAAATATCTCTATTTTATTGAAATCAAACACATTTTTGTAGTAGAAGCTGATTCAGAGCCCCTGGCTTATGTTTTGTGATTTGAAGCAAAGGAAAGTTTTCAGGAGATTTATTTAAAGAAAGAATAGTAATGTTTATCGTGTTGATTTGCCTTTTGTAAAACTGACAAATAGTGATAGAGTTACTTTTTCAGATTAGTGCCTAATCCTAATCCGTGGGCGGATATAGATTTACTAGCTGCACCACTATCTACTTCTATAGATTATTTTATTTCATATAAATCCTTTTCAACAATTGAAACGGGATATTTATTCTAGCGATTACGGTTGAAAATAACGGGACATTTATATAATATTTGTTTACATACTTTTGGGGCATATCATATTCATAGGGGTTCGAAGGTATTTAATTTTGCGATGAACAAAAAACTTACTCAAACTGATCCTTACAATGCGGGCCATAGCTGTCAAGTTGCTTCGACTTGGACTTAGGTTAAGTACTATATTATTTTTAAGTATATAAAAAAACATTAATGTGTGTATTTTTCTCTTTAAATTTTAATTCATACATTATGAGTTTTTTTTTTTAAATTGGTCTCTTTTTTTTTTCTCTAATGAAAAAGTACATATTTTTTATTAGTCATAATTTCATATTACAAATGATCTTAATTGCTACATATATTTAAGTTATGTAATTGTATCTAATCTGTAAAATATTTCAAAAATAGTTATCTAATTTATAACTCAACTTAATATTTATTTCTATTGATTATTTTATACATTATGTTTAAAAGATGATACAAAAAATTTGAATTCCAATACTCAAATAAAATTTAATCTCAAATATAATAAAATGAATGAGTTTTAATACATGATGGGAGTAAATATTGATATTGTGGAAGAAAAAAATTATAGAAAAATAAATAAATCTTTGTTGAACGTGAATTGTTCTCGTTCAAAATAATTGGTCAAACTATATAGGTTAAATATTTATAAAGTGCCTTAATAGAATATTCTAAAACTCTTTCCGACAACTCACCAAACTAAATTACAAAGTAAATCCAATGGTAACTTTTTGTAACAACATAACATTCCAGATCTTCGTTTACAAATTGGAAATGAAAAAATATAGATTATTATTTAGTAATATGTTAATTAATAAATTAACATCAATTGTTCTTAATACTGTTATAGTTTTTTCTTTTGTAAAATGCTATTCAGTCCATTATAGTTATATGCCTTTTTTGGTTCATGCGATCATAATGCATGAAACTTTGAAATAGATTCCACGTAATAATTTTTTTTAAAAAAAATTGTAGTAGTATTCTACTTTTCTATAACATTTAAAATAAAATAAAAATAAATCTTTAAATAAAAAATTAGTTTGAATAATTTGTTAGAAAATGTTATTTTAATTATTTTGTTTATTTATTACAACTTGTTTTGATTAATTAATTTTTAAAATTAATAAAATAAAAAACTATATTACATTTTTTACATTAAAAATATTTTTAAGATATACATTTTTTTAAAATGTAATTTTTACTATGTTAAAAATGTCAAATAATACATATTTAATTTTTTTAAAGATATAATAAATA
>JBBPBS010000106.1:1543555-1589019 GCA_037974835.1 Cicer judaicum | reverse complement strand
TTTTATCGACAAAATTTTGTTATTTAAGAGATAAATTTTCAAGTGATTTGTATATCAATTATTTATGCAAAATTAATAATTTAAATATTTAAATTTAATTAAAAAATTATTTCATGTTATGATGATATTAACATAAATGATTAAATATTTAATTAATATATTATATCATAATTTTTAACAATAAAAATTTAAATATGAACTATTTTATAATTTCAATAATTTATTTACTAATTTGTAATATTTAGAGATTAATTTAACTAATTTTTACAATTTAAAAGACCAATTTACCTATTCACTAATTATTCATCATCCACTAAATTATAAGTCCATTCAATTTATCAAATGTATTTTTATTATATTATTTTCTCAAAAAAAACTTTTTAATATATCCTACTTTAAAACTCATAAACGAAAATGCTCTATAGGTTGCAAGTGGGAAAATGCGACCACATGAAGTAATTTTTTTCTTGTGGTACGTTGCTTTATTTTTTTTAACAAATGAATAAATGTTAAATTAATAATAAAAAATAATTTATATTTATATGATACCAATTTTCTTTTATAAAAAATATACAAGTATACTACATTTTTACAAGTTTATTTAATTAAAAAGGTTAAATACATAAATATAAACAATTTTATTTTACAAATTTATTAATTAAAAAGGTTAAATATATAGGCATAAACTAATGGCTTCAGTCTATTATAGTAAATTAAATAATTTTGATACATTTATTTTTTAAATCAGTAAATTAATAATTATTTTTATGAATTAAAAAGTTATTTATTGATTTTGTATTTTAAAAAAGATATTAATTTTATAAGAAAAAACACAATTCCATTATATATAAAAATTGTATTAATTTTTTTACATTTATTATTTTAAAAAAAATAAGTATACACTATTATAAATAATAAAAACACAAAAAAAAATCAATTTTATTTTGCTAACATTTTTTATAAATAATATTTAGTTATTATAATTTATTAAATCATAGAATTATTTTTAAAAATAAACTAATTTAAATATTAAATGTACTTGTACATGCATGTCTAATCGACTTATGTATTGTATAATGTTTTTATAAAATAATTGATTTGCGATGTTATATAATCTCTAATTTTTTAAAATTCATGTTAAATTAAAAAAGTATACTTAATCCCTCCTTTGGATAAAAAAAAAGTATGCTTAGTTTAATTGATATATTAAATCATTAATTAATTTATTCATAACATAAAATATGTTTTTAAATAAATTAATAAACTATACGATACTTTTGTAAATGTCAAACTAAAACTTAAAAAGAGAAATAAAAAATGAAAATCACAATCAAACTTATATTTTGAATTTAAATCAATTTTAATTTCTATAAAATATAACTGGGTCTAACCTATTTTCTTTCTTATTTTATCCAAGATGAGTAATAGGCAACCTTGGTTATCCTAAGCTCTCCACCATGCATCTTTTTTCCCCCTTACCAATTTAGAAATATATGTTGCCTACTATAGAAGTTGCATGATATTTTTCTATTGCCCTCGCAATCATCAATCAAAATGACTAAAACTCAATAAAATATATTTTGTAGTGATTTGAAATCATTTATTCCGTTCTCCAATGATGAATCGGTTTCGTATACATTAATTTTTTATATTCCTTTTACCAACAATTTTTTTTGTATATTTATAAGTTGATATTTGTTGATTAATAAGAAGATAATGGTAAATAAAAGCTTTGGGCGGTGTTGGTCCTACTCAGAAGCCATTTCAACGACGTGTGGGAAATATTTAGCAAAACTTTAAGCTATTGATGACATACTCTGCTTATACACTTGCAACTTCTTCTGATTCTTTATATATATTTTATAATATATTTTATATATGTAGAATTATAGGAGGTTTATCACACTCCTAAAAAAAAGGAGGTTATAGACATATAAATTCAAATAAATAATTGGCCAAACTGAAAACATTTTGCCTCAATTATTGTAAATCTTTATTAATTCAACTGGCTAGTTCAATTTTTTTTATTTTCTTTTACTTAATTGGCTGGTTATTCAAATTAATTGATTTTGTAATACTACCAACTAAGACAAACTTATTTAATTTCTAATTAAAAAAATTATTTGTGTCAAATATACATAAATTTAATCATGGATGTTAGCTAGTATTTATTTAATTAGTTGCAATTATAGCTTTAATAATTGCCAGTAAACGTCCTTCATTTCCCTGTTAATATTTATTTAAGAGCTTGAATCATTATACACAATAATACCCGAATCTGCAGAATGGGATGACCATATGCCAATAATATAAGCGTTATATAAATGGTCAAATTCTGCCAAAACAAATAAATAATTATAAATAAAAATGGTCAAATTTGTACCGAAAAATCAGAATGATTCCTATTTTTCATGTGGCTATTATAAGAACCATATTTAGAATGTACATGTATCAATTCAGATTTTTTTTAATCGATTTTTTGATATTAAAATCGTAATTGTAAAAATACAGTAATGTTAATATTATAAAAATATGATATAAAATATAATATTATAAAATAATAATGATTGATTAGATTTAAAATATATAAAGAAAAATTAAATTAAACTAATAAGTGTTATGAAAAATTAAAAACTAAAAAATAATTTATATAGAAATACAATATATGATACTAAAGAAATAAAGCGTTAAATGAGTTTTAGTTTTTATAATAATTTTCTCAACTTCTTAGTCTAAATTATTTTTCATTTTTATTTTTAATTCTTCCTTTTAAATTAACTTATGTTATTTTTTAAATTTTTGAATGATCTTTTATTATTAATATTTAGGATATTATAAACATCTCTCATACAAAAGTTTAAATATTTTTAACAAGAATAAATTAAATATAAACTTTATAATGTAAAAACTTCAAAAATTTATATTTTAAAAGAAAATTGTGGAGGAGATTTCTATCATGTTATAAACATATATGAATAAATCATTTAAAGATTTAAAAAATATACATGAATTGGCTTAGACAAAAAATTAAAATGATTTTTTACATTTTCAATTTCTTAATTATTTTTAATTCAGTTTTAGATAAGTTTAGATATTAATTTAATTTGTCTTTTTTTTTTTGTAAAAAGAAGGAAAAAAGAATAAAAAAAAGCCACGTAACCTTTTTTTGAGGCAAGAAAGTTGAGTAGGACAAGGTGAGGTTGAAGAAGATGAGATAGAGATCGTTATAGAAGAATATGTTATTATATATTTGTTTCATAGTTACATACATTTAGCTGGTACACTAATTATTATAGTTTCCAAAATACAAATAAAGAAATTTTATGATATTGTTTCCTTCTCCGTAGGCCATAGATAAATAGGAAAGTGAAGAAAATACTAGAAATCAAACAAAACAATAGTCTTCGTATAATATAATGGATTTTGATCATCCTTTGCTTTCTCCAATCCTCAGCTTATTTTGTCCACTCTTCCACCCCCCACAACAATTCTTCTTCCTTCAGATTCACCTTCTCTAGCGTTTTATTCTTCTTCCTCAACAACAACTCCAAGGTCTTCTTTTTTCATTCATTATTTTCTTCTTTTTTATATTTTTAAATAACCAAATTGGATTTGATTAATTTAGAAGGAACTTGTTTTCTCTTTTTTCATCATTATGTTACTTTGTGTTTAATTGAAGGCAATTATGCAACTTCTTTTTAAGGGTAAGATCCCAAAAACCTTTTTTTTCTTCTTCAAGATGTCCAAAGGACTAATAAGTTTCTCTTTTACATGAAATCTTTTTTTAATGTTTATGTTCTAATTCGGTTACCAATACATAATTTTAGTTTGTGTAGTCAAATCCTTTTATTCATGATTTTCTATATAATTAAAAATGCAATGAAAGAAAAATCAAGTTCTCTTTTTCCATTTTCTCATTATGATTTTTCTTGAAGAAGAATCTTATATGGACCACCCTTTTGATTTTTTTGATCAAGCCAATGTGTGGACATTAATTAATGGGATCTAATATATAGTATTAAGAAAGCTTAAACTGTAAATTTATTTATTTATTTGTCAATTTGATTTAAACAAGTGCTTTATTGCATAACAGTAATTCAGTAATGACCACACTGAGGTACTGTTTTCACCAGCCTTTTTAATTTCTATATTCATATCCACTTTTGATCCATATGCACATAATATTAATTTTTAATATTCATTCCTCTGCATAGTAAATTCCTTGAATTCAGCACATGAATGAATATTCTCCTATGTTCTTATTAACCTTTTTTTCCAGTTAACAATTTAATTTTATGATTTCTCATTATTAAATTCAAAGATTCTAAGTCTTGTGAGTCAGAAATTGTCTTCATGTTCAGTCACGCCATCCTCAACTTGCTTAATTAACCCGTTAATTTTATTTCATATGAAAGACACGAATAAATAAAAAATATTCATATTTTCTTACCTGCTCCTCTTTAATTTCTTCTATATATATTTCAATATGCACAGATTCCATACTATATATTAAGAGGAAAAGTATATCAAAAAAATTGAGGAGTTGTATGATGGGGCATTTATCATCTATGTTCAATGGATTGGCAAGGTCATTTTCACTAAAGAAAGGAAGAAGAAATTCTGTGAGATGTGAAAGTAGAGAAGCTGTTGAAGCAATGGCTAAAGAAGCTAAGAAAAATGAGTTGATGTTGTGTAGTTCAGGAACTGTCAATGTTGATGGTTCAAACAACTTTGCCTCAGTTTTCTCAAAAAGAGGTCAGAAAGGTGTCAACCAAGATTGTTGCATTGTGTGGGAGGTAATTTTGTTATCGAATCATAAACAATTATACATGTGACTTCAAAACTAATTTTGTAACGAAGGATATGAAACTAAATTCTTAAATTAAGTCTAAATGAGTTCGTCTAGTTGATAAGGTTTTAATTCAAATCACAATGTCGATGTAAGGACTTTGTTGGCGGATAATATATAAATATTTCTGACTATGACGAGTTTCTAGAATCTAAGTCACCTAAACTTTTTATTTATTTATCAAAACATAAAATCCTTAAAAAAAATGCAATGCTTGTAATAATTACAGAGTGGTTAACCATCTGCATCATTGATTGTGGTCCTATTGATGATAAAATATAGGAATTTGGATGCCAAGAGGATATGATATTCTGTGGAATATTTGATGGACATGGACCATGGGGTCATTTTGTGGCCAAAAGGGTAAGAGAGTCCATGCCAAGGTCATTGCTATGCAATTGGCAAGAGACACTTGCTTCACAATCTTCACTTGATAATGATAAGGATATTGATCATGTAAAGGCAGTAGCTTCTGACAACAAGCAACACAGATTCAATATATGGAAACACTCTTACTTGAAGACTTGTGCTTCCATTGATCAAGAACTTCAACATAACCGGAAGATTGACACATTTTACAGTGGAACTACTGCACTCTCAATTGTTAGACAGGTAGATTGAGATAAACAAGTTGTGAATATTATAATGTGCAAATTATTGTGTTTGTTTCAATATACTAGTTAGCATGGCTTTAAATAAGAAGATGTTAGTGTTAATTCAAAACTTTGCTACATAGTTTGTAATAGTGATTTTATTCTGTAATAACCTGCAGGGTGAATTAATTATGATAGCAAATGTTGGTGACTCACGAGCAGTATTAGCTACAACAGCAGATAATGGAAGTTTAATTGCAGTTCAACTAACAGTTGATTTCAAACCAAATTTACCTCGTTAGTAGTTACATTTCCATCATTCTGTTTAATCTATAATTAGAACAAACAGATAACTTAATTAGTTTCTAAGTATAGTATAATAGCATATTTGCAGAAGAGGCAGAGAGAATAATGGAATGTGAGGGGCGTGTGTTCTGTTTAGAAGATGAACCTGGTGTGCACAGACTGTGGTTGCCAGATGGAGAGTCTCCAGGACTTGCTATGTCAAGAGCTTTTGGTGATTATTGTATTAAAGAATATGGTCTTATTTCAGTTCCTGAGGTAACTTATAGGAATATAACCACTCAAGATCACTTTCTTGTGCTTGCTACTGATGGGGTAAGGACTCTTGTCCTATAAATTATTATCATTCAAATACATAGTAATGTCTAAATAATCAAACTTAGGATTAAATATGTTTAGTTTTGATAAAATACAGTAAATGTATAAAAACTAAAAATATATTGGAACTCTTAAAATTGTTAGATTAAGTATTAAGTAGTTGTGGTTGGTTTTGTAATGCAGGTTTGGGATGTGATATCGAATGAAGAAGCAGTAGAAATTGTATCTTCAACAGAAGACAAAGCAAAATCAGCAAAACGTTTGGTGGAATGTGCAGTGCATGCATGGAAACGCAAGAGAAGGGGTATTGCCATTGATGACATTTCAGCTATTTGTCTCTTTCTTCACTCTCCACTTTCCACTCACCACCATATTAGTCCCATTGACATTGTTAAATAGATTCTTTCATTCTCTTATCAAATGGGCCAGTGAAGCCCTATTGATGATGTTGGGTCCATGTAGTCTCGGCCCAGTTAGGGTAAAATCATAAAGCAATTGCAATTTCTTCTTTTTATTTATTTTTTTTATTTCATCGCACCATTTATCATATTTTTACTTCTTTTTTTTTTCTGTTTAAGTATCATTTGGTTCAAACGAAAGCGAGATGAATTTTACATTTTAATAAATAAAAATTGAAAGGAAAAGAAAAAAAAATTAACTAGCTCTCTTGCTCGATCGAAGGAAACAAAATACCCTCTTTTTAATTAGTAAATTTAGCTCAACGGAGAAATAAACCACAATGTTTGGAGATATTTTTTTTTTGTTGTTGAAAAAAATACATACTAATTAAAAAGAGATATGTAATTTGAGACAATTCCCATTGTGCCCCTATCCATCGACCTCCACCCATCTGCGATCAACACCTTGTTCACATTGATGCTCAACCTGCTTTGTATCGTTGAATTCATAGTTTGATTGAAATATAAGATTTTTAAACATTGATTATGCAAACTGAAACTCATTCAAAAGAGCTATGGCTTCACTCATTTGTGTACTTATTTTAAAAACACTAATATTTTAGCATTTAATACACTAAAATATAAATTATATAATAAACAAAAAGACTTATATTATAGATTGTGTTTACTATATGTTTTGGTCTTTTTAAAATAAACATATGTGTTTTTATAATAGTCTTTAATTTGTATTAAAAGTACAAAAATAAATTTAAATATGTCATTTATTAATCATTTTGATGTTTAAATTTATCTTTAATTAATTAATTTCATCTTCATTTTTTGTAATTTTGATAAATTAAAATACTATAACATGACATGTAACAATTGAAACAAATATATAATGTTCGGTTACTCAAAACTTATGTATTTGTCCCATGTTATATTACAGGTTGTTGTTCAATCTAGTGTGCCTCAAAGAGAATGAAACTTGGTGAATCACATCATTTTTCCATTAATGAGCCGCTTCATCAATAAGGGCATTTTACCTTGTTGAGATTGAGATTGTTAGGCTTTGTGCTCCAAATTTTGTATATATGCTAATAGAGTAGTCAATTTTCAATATAATTTTTTTTTATACAATAAGTTATAATTAATGATGTAGATGATTTTATAAATTGTTATATTAAAAGTTAAATATTACTAATAATCTAATGTGATTGATCGATAATATAAAAATTATTTACATTAATTGTTATTGGTGCGCATAAATTAAATTTAAATTAAAATAAAAATATGTAAATTTTTTTCTCAACCAAAAATTACACAACAGTGCTGAGTTATTGAGGATAATAATGAAGTTAAACAATTTTAAATTTTCAAAATAAAATTACAACAAATCAAGTGCAAAATTAAAATAACAATATGTCATTTTATTTTCTCAATAAAAAAGTACACAGCAAGACTGGTTTATTGTACAATCAAATTAAACAATTTTAATTTTTCAGTGTATTTCTATTTGTCAAAATTAGACATTTGTATTTAATATGTAAATCTCAAAATCTAAGTCTTTATATTTTTATAATCCATAAAATAAAAAATTACTGCACTACTTGTTGATTAGTATAACAAAACAAAAACAAAATCTTTCACAAAAATAAAAATTAATTTTAATAATATAGGTTCTACATATTTATACAAAACAAATAACAAATATTAGTAAATTCAACATTATAAACCCACATTATCAACCTATTAGTCTAATACTATCTTAAAAAAATGGATACATACAAACAAGTTATTCACTCATAGTAATTAATATCAAATCTATAAGGCCGAGACTTACAGGAATACCTTGCTTGTGAGTTTAGTAAATGGGCCTCGGCAGGCTCGAACCAGAATATTTAGAAGTTTCTATCGTATCCTCCCACACCTTAATATCACACTCTTATTCTATTTGAAATTATATATATATTTTTTTTTACTATTTATAAAATCTTTCAAAAAAATTAAACACTTATTTTTTCACCTCGTCTTTATAAACATTAAATAATTATCTCACCATTTGAAAGTTTACAAATTTTTAAAATATAAAAAGTAAATAATTTTTTTAATTTTAAACTTTTCATAATTTTGAGACAATTATTTTAATTTTTAATCTTTAAAACAACATTAAAGTTTTAAAATAGACTTTTTCTTGATTTTCGAAAATTTCCATCGATACAAAACTTTCGAAATATTAATTTTCAATTTTTTTTAAAATATTGAAATGTTCGAAAGAGTAAATCTTCCAAACTTTCAAAATTAAAAAAGTAGAAAGTTCACATAAATGAAAAAATATATAAATAAAAAGTTTATATCAATAATTAAAAACGCTTGAGTCTAGACCAAATCTTTAGTAAATTGTTAATTTAAAAAGTTTCTAATAATTCTAAAGTCTTAAAATTTTTGCAAAGGTTCCATTTTGAAAATTTTAAAATTCTATAAAGTTTGAAAAATCTGGAAATTTTTATTTAAATTTTTTCTAAATATTCGACAGTTTAAAACTTTCTTTTCAAAATTTATAAAATGTTCGAAAGTTTAAACAATATATGAAAAATTTTCATTTCAAAACGTTCAAAAATTTCAAAAATTTCTAAAAAAGTTTTATTTTAAATATTTCATAACTTCGAAAGTTTCAACAATTTAAAAAAATTTTATTTCAAAAAGTTAGAATATTTTAATAATTTTTGGAAAAATTTTATTTTAAACATTTCATAACTTCGAAAGTTTGAATAGTCTGAAAAATTTTCATTTCAAAAATATTAAAATATTTAAAATATTCAAAAATAATTTATGAAAAATTTCATTTCGAATAATTAAATTTTTTGAATGATACATACTTTTGTATTTTAAATATTTTAATACTTTTGAACCTAAGAGATAATTTTGTAAAATTTTTCAAGAGGGAGGAAAAAAATAAATGTTAACATTTTTAGAGGACTTCACAAATAATAAAAAAGACAAAAATATAATTTCATGTAGTTTAATGGGTGCATTGTAGAAATTTCAAAAATTGGACTTAATATTCTTTCACTTTAACATCCGCCACACAATTTTTAGAAAAAATTAATTTTATCACATTGAAATTTTTTTAAACAGTTTTTTATCTACTATATTTTTTTTTTTAAAATTTTCGATAGACAAAAGAATATTTTTTTATTAGATAAAAAAATTGTAAAAAATTTTAATTCATTAAATTTGTTGTTTTTGAAATATTCGGTAGACGAAAAAAAGTTTAGAAAATTTTATAGATAATTTTTTTTAAAAAGAATTTAAAATTAGAAAATTTATTTATTTTTGAATTTTCTGGAGGTTATTTGTCGAACAAAAATTTTTAAAATAATTTTTTTTATAATTATTTTTTAATTAAAAAATTCATTTTTTAACAAATTTAAGATTACTATTGAAAAATCCATTTTTCAATAAAAATTAATTATCGAAAACTAAATTTTCCAATTTAAAAATTAATTTTTAAAAAAATTTCATGTATGAAAATTTTCTGAATATTTTTTATTTCTAATATTAATTATCAAAATATTTTTAAAAATGATAAATATGAGGATATAAATTAAAATGTGGGGTGCAAAAATTACAAATATGGGGATAAAGATAAATGTGGGGTACACAAATTTTCCTCAAATACGTTCTACAATTGGTTCAAATACATCGACCAGAAAGGGATTGCTCAGACAAGAACAGATAACTAAAGAGTGAACACAAGGTAACAAAACATGGAAACAAAACGACAAAGTGGATGTGGTCCCCAGAATGAATGCTACAAGCGCGTGCCTTCACATCCTCGGAGATACAAAACCCCAAATTATCGCGAGAAGACGGGGTATAAATAGTTGATCAATTAAAAACCTTAAAAAGTCGAGTTGATAAATTAAACTATTATTAAGTCCAAAAAATTAATTAAATTATAATCATTTTCAACAGGAAAGCGACGGTAGAGAAAAGATTGGGTTCGAGTGGACGTGTGTTGCGAATATTCACTAGATTTTAATTACTAGTTTCGAATCCGCAAAACTCTCTGCAGGGTTTCCTTATCACTTAAATACGATAACTTATAACGATAACCTCATGGACTTATCTAATAAGTTATTGTACTTATCTCTGATAGGTCAGTAGAAAATGAAAGACCCCTTCTTCTGTACAAATGCATCGAAGATAGCGAGCGAGCGAGACGGAGTCTCTTTTTATTTATTTTTCTCTCTCCTCTTTCTTATCCGCAGTCTTTAAAACCCTAAAATTTATCGAACTCAGAGCTTTGTAGTAATCTCTCAAATTTCGTAGTTGCGGAATCTGTAACTTCAGATTTTGAGTGTAAATTGCATGCTTCAACCCTAATTTCTCTCTTGCTTGTTGGAGTTGAATTCTTCCACTGTTTTCTTTTGGCTCAAAGTTCTCGATTAGTTGAAGATCGGTGCTTGAAGATCTAGATTATTCGTGCCTTTTAGATTTGAGGAACCGCCATGACTTCTTTAAGCAGAGAATTGGTGTTTCTCATACTTCAATTTCTTGAAGAGGAGAAGTTCAAAGAATCGGTGCACAAGTAATTACCCCTCGGCCTATTTTTTGTCGCTTATTAATCGTTGTTGCCGTGCAAATTTTACTCTTTTTGAACTAAAAAATGTTTTTTTTTTAAATTATCATCATTTGTTATTTATAAATTAATTAATATTGTTCTGGATTGTGAACTGTATTGGAAATTGACTTAATAATAGAGAAAGGAGGGGAAATATTTTTTTCTTCAAATTTTTGTGTTAAAGGTGATTTCTCTGTATATGGATTAATGGGTGGCATAGCCTAGGTGTATGATGTATGGCAGTGGATTATTTAATTGACTATGTGTATAATGTGAACATTATAATCTAAACAGTACAAATATATGCATTTTCTGCGCATCAGTCTATTGATTATTGATTTCAGTATCTAGATTCAACCATCCCGCCAGATTGGCAGGTATATATCAAACATATTTTGTCTTCCTTCCTTGGCTGTTGTCAATTTGGTGTATGTTATGCTTAGTACCACGACTTGTTTCTAGAATCACTGCAAGCCACTGTGCTTTTGAAAAAAATATAATAAGTGCTTTTGAATATCAAAGCTGTTTAAATTGTTAAAATTTTAATTATAACAAGCTATTTCCTTCTGTCCAAAAAGGCTGAGATTTTCGAATCAGTCATTTAGGAATTGGAATGTAGATTATTATAAATTTTAACAGAAAACCATCTCTTTCTATGCTGAATGTTTCCCATTTGGTACTACATCATTACTGCTTATTTCTTTCCTTATAATGCTTGTTTACCATGTAGGCTTGAGAAAGAATCTGGGTTTTTCTTCAATATGAAATACTTTGAAGAAAAAGTACAGGCCGGTGAATGGGAAGAAGTAGAGAAGTATTTATCAGGGTTTACCAAAGTTGATGATAATAGATACTCCATGAAAATATTCTTTGAAATCAGGAAGCAGAAATATCTGGAAGCCCTTGATAGGTATATTAATTATTTTAATCTCTTTTGGATTTTTCTAGTTGTATCTGTGTGTGTTTGTTAAAGTACTTAACAAGTTGTTTTGTTTTTGATGTTTTCAAATTTTAGGCAAGACAAGGCAAAAGCTGTCGAGATATTAGTGGGTGATTTAAAAGTATTCTCCACCTTCAACGAGGAATTATACAAAGAAATAACCCAGCTGTTAACTCTTACTAATTTCAGGTAATAGTATCTTGAATATATAGTCCAATGCAATTCAAAATTGTTTGTACGTAGTACCTTATCTTGTCTGTTACATTGGTGAGAAAAACGAAGTATGGCTAGTTTGATTCAAACATCAATATTGTTGAATATTCATTCAAGACTCATGAAAGACTGTGAAGTACTAAGTTTATGAAGTTGTGTTCGATGCCTTTCATGACCAGTAGACCTACCAGATTTATTAAATATATAGTCCAAGGCAATTCAATATCTTTTGTACGTAGTACCTTATCTTGTCTGTTACATTGATGAGAAAAACGAAGTCAGGCTAGTCTGATTCAAACATCAATATTCTTGAGTATTCATTCAAGACTCATGAAAGATTGTGAAGTACTAAATTTATGAAGTTGTGTTGGATGCCTTTCATGACCAGTTAACCTACCAGATTTATTAAGCTGTAATACTGAAAAGTTTTTCCATTTCGTTTCATATGTCAGGGAGAATGAGCAGCTGTCCAAGTATGGTGACACCAAAACTGCTCGAGGGATTATGTTGTTAGAGCTAAAAAAGCTCATAGAGGCAAATCCTCTGTTCCGTGATAAGCTTGTCTTCCCTACTCTGAAGTCGTCAAGGTTGCGGACATTAATCAATCAAAGGTATAGATGCTATAGTAGTAGATAACTATGCAGGTTAAAGTTTTCAACCTACTCTGCCTTACCCACACAGTTCATTTGAAATTACTGTGTTTTCTAATTAACTAATTCATAGTTAATTGGGTTCTTTTATGATAGAAATGAACTAAGTTTGTGTTGCTTCTGCCTTCTCATACATACAAATATTATATGTCTGACTTTTGCATTTGGTTTTAACTCCTTACATAAAATTAATTATTTATTAACTTACTTGATTAATGATAAGAATTTGGAAGTTCGGCCTCATTTTTCATTATATTTTTGGATTTTTAGTGTTATGCCTTGCCTTTTCTACTATTAATCCATCTCCGTGCTTTGTTAATACAGTTTGAACTGGCAACACCAGCTTTGCAAAAACCCAAGGCCAAACCCAGATATTAAAACTTTATTCATTGATCACTCATGTACACCTTCCAATGGTCCTCTAGCACCTACACCTGTCAATCTTCCAGTTGCTGCTGTTGCAAAGCCTGCTGCTTATACTTCACTTGGAGTGGGAGTTCATGGTGTATGATACCTTGCATTTCAAAAAATTGGTTCCTTACACGCATAAATCTAATTTATCATGTTGATTAATGAATATTTGTTGTCCTTTATTTTCTGTAGCCCTTTCCACCTGCCGCAGCAGCAACTGGTAATGCTAATGCCAATGCTAATGCTTTGGCTGGTTGGATGGCCAATGCCTCGGTTTCATCATCTGTCCAAGCAGCTGTTGTCACAGCATCAACCATACCTGTTCCACAGAATCAAGGTTACAATTTTTGTTCTCTCATTGCCCTTTTACTTTAATTTTGCCAATAACTTGCATCATAAGTCCCATTAAATTTTATTCTACACATCCTGACTTTTCACTTGTTTAGCTATATTTGAACAAAATGCTCGTAACTAGTGTCCTAGCAGTTGAAATTGCACATACTAGGCTATGTGAGCAGGATAAAATGTTTTGATGTTTTGCTTAGTATTTTAAATATTCAATAATCCCAATGTAAGAGGGTGTCATGATTCGCACTCCTGCCGTTTGTTTAACAGTGTCTATCTTGAAGCGTCCAAGAACACCTTCAACAACTCCTGGCATGGTTGATTATCAGAATGCCGAGCATGAACAGCTAATGAAAAGACTGCGGCCTGCCTTTTCCGTGGAGGAGGTAATCTCAACAAATTTCTTTTTAGGACGTGATTAGATTGGATTTCACCATTAAATTTTCTGACTCATCACTATTGTTATTTCTATTATTTTAGGTTTCTTATCCAACAGCTCGACAAGCCTCTTGGTCGCAGGATGATCTTCCAAGAACAGTTGCTATGTCTTTGCATCAAGGATCCTCTGTGACAAGCATGGATTTTCATCCTTCTCACCAAACCTTACTCCTTGGTATTTTCTATGATTTTTGTGTTTATGTTTAATATTTCATTACTAAAATCCTGACAAAAGTATAATATGACTGCATGTTTCTGTTGAGCAGTTGGTTCAAATAACGGTGAAATTTCCCTCTGGGAACTTGGGTTGCGTGAAAGGTTGGTTTCAAAACCATTCAAGATATGGGACATAGCAGCATGCTCATTACCATTTCAGGTTCAAATTTCATTTTTTTAATGATTTTCATTATGTGCAATATTTTCTTTCTATAATACTATGGGAGTCTTTGTTTCTTGAAAATTCAAAACCATTGGAATCTTATAGGTGAGAGTTTAATTTCACAGGCAGCTATGGTCAAAGACACACCTATTTCTGTCAGCCGTGTCACATGGAGCCTTGATGGAAGTTTTGTGGGTATGTGATGTTTTTAAAACATGTTTTGAAGCTGTCAGACTCAATATCTAACCGGTTGCATTGCTTTAGGTGTTGCATTTACAAAACATTTAATTCACATATATGCCTACACGGGGTCAAATGAGCTTGCCCAGCGTATGGAGGTGAATTACTCTTATCAAAGGTAACTGAAGTTGTATTGTACTTGCAGTTTGATTTACATATCTTTGTTGGTGTAGATTGATGCCCATATTGGTGGTGTGAATGACTTGGCATTTGCTTATCCAAATAAACAACTCTGTATTGTGACTTGTGGAGATGATAAATTGATAAAGGTGCACAAGATCTACTAATTGCCATTTTGGATTATGCAAATAAGTTGTCTATTTTTTCTGAAGAAGTAACTTTTAATAGGTGTGGGATTTAACGGGACGAAGATTATTTAACTTTGAAGGGCATGATGCTCCTGTATATTCTGTCTGTCCTCATCACAAAGAGAGCATTCAGGTATGAACAGGATATATATATTCTGCTAGTTTATTCTTTGGAAGGGATCATGCTGCGGCCTATATATTATTATTTGATAAATTGTTACTGTATAGCGTTAGCCATCTGCATAGTGATTTGTGCCTTAATTTATGAAGGTATAAAAACATATGTAATTCATTGCAGTCACTAGAAAGTTGCAGGGGCAATTGCTCATAATTTGAAGTCTTTAGTAACAGTTATATCTCATATGCGGGCTTTGGAGCCATCTCTCCACAGTCTAAGTATAGACTTCCCCATCATTAATCCTACTTGAACAGGCAGGACCATAGGACTGCTACTGCACCTTCCCATCTCTTGTACATTGTTGTTGACATTATATTTTCTACAGCGTCAACAATAAGTCAATTTGCCGGCATGTCCTACATGCAATTTTGTTGTACATAATCTTCTAGCGTTCAATGGGTTCTGAGTAGGAGTGGAACTTTGAAGGAAAGAAAATTCAGAATTTTGGTTTACAATTTTTTCCTTGTTTTTTTAATGGAAAGGAAGTATAAATAATGCTCTAGTAAACAAGAAAGATGGAAACTTATGATTTTATTGCTTTCCCGGCTTTTTATCACCATCTTCATTCCACACTTCCAATTCTTTCATTAATAATTTGGTTCTAGTAAACTCATGCATTCTGTGTTTGCATGAGTTCTGCATGCGTATTGTCTATAGTTGTATTATTCTAGTAACACCGCATTAGTGTTACTAAAGGTTGTTATTTAAACTTTTCAGTTCATATTTTCAACTGCCATTGATGGTAAAATAAAAGCCTGGCTATATGATAATATGGGTTCTAGGGTTGACTATGATGCCCCTGGTCACTGGTGTACTACAATGCTTTACAGTGCCGATGGAACTAGGTAAGATATATTTGAATGGGGATAATTATCAGATAAGTGTGATGTATTAAATGGAAAACTGTATATTGACATGCCTTCCTATTTCATACCCCATTTCTCTAGGTTATTTTCTTGTGGGACGAGTAAAGATGGAGAGTCATTCCTTGTTGAATGGAATGAAAGTGAAGGAGCCATTAAGAGAACATACAATGGGTTCAGAAAGAAATCTGCTGGTGTAGTGAAGTTTGACACAACCCAAAACCACTTTTTGGCTGCTGGGGAAGACGGCCAAATTAAGTTTTGGGACATGGACAACATTAATCTTCTAACAAGCACTGATGCAGAGGGTGGACTACAGGTGGGTGGTTTGACTGTTTTAAATCTTCTTGAGCATAACATACACTTCACGAGATGTCCCTCTTATGATTAGTATGAATTTCTTCAGAGCCTTCCACACTTGAGATTCAATAAAGAAGGAAATCTTCTTGCTGTCAGTACCGCAGATAATGGATTCAAAATTCTTGCCAATGCTAGTGGTCTTAGATCCCTAAGAACAATTGAAACTCCGGCATTTGAAGCATTAAGGTCTCCCGTTGAATCTGCTGCAATCAAGGTTGTAATATTGTTGTTTACTTTTCTTTGATTCTTGATATTTGGATCAAAACATGAATTGGTAGTCTATTTTGTTTGTTATTTAGGTATCTGGCTCTTCTGCTGTTAATGTTAGTCCTGTCAGCTGTAAAGTGGAAAGGAGCTCCCCTGCCAGGCCTTCTCAAATTCTTGTATGAACATCTTCCTGTCAATTCAGCAATCATGACTATGATATACTTGCTATCACTTCACAATCTTAAAGTCATATTTAATTACTATGACTATACGATTCAAATTTTTGCCTGTAAACACACACAAACACGCTGAACTTGCCTCATATTTTTATTCTTCTGGCATGCTTAATTCCACTATGCTATGCCCTTTTTTTACTATGGAAGACCATCTTTTGGATATTTTGTTATTAGATGTCCTCATTTTTTTGTGGGTTCATTATAGAGAACCAAGTAATATTTCTGAATTCATTAGTATTATTTTATAGACAAAGGAGCCACATGTTCCGTCAGAGAATTTCTCTGCCCAACACTCAGTACCAAAATGCATGATCTCCCTCTCTCCTTTTCTTCTCCTAAATTCCCCTCTCTAACATAATCACATTTTCCCATGATTCTACCTGCTACTCACAAACTCTCCTCTGGCCCCACCTTCCTTCAAGAATATACTTTCTATTTTTCATATTACTGGCTTCTTTGGACTCTTGTCCAGCACCTGGTCCAATTCTTTCTCCACCTTTGATTTGCACCCCACCGTCCTATCATTTGAATATCATGGTTTATTGTTTTTATACTTGTGAGTTGCTCATTAATTATGCACTGAATCTAAATAATTTGTTCACACCACATTGATTGCTTTTGCTGTTTCCAATGAAGAATGGAGTTGATCCCACTGTTAGAAATGTGGAGAAACCTAGAGTAGTGGAAGATGCAATGGATAGAACTAAATCATGGCAGCTGTCTGAAATTGTGGACCCTGTCCAATGTCGGTTAGTTACCATGCCTGACAGCACAGATTCTTCCAGCAAGGTTTGTTGACTGTTGATTATTTGACAATGAGTTTACCATTTTCTATTACAAACGGTGTTCTGTGTGAACTTCTGTATAACACTGAAGCATATATAGGTTGTTCGACTTTTATATACGAATTCTGGTGCTGGTATTTTGGCACTTGGTTCAAATGGTGTTCAGAAGTTGTGGAAGTGGGTTCGGAATGAACAGAATCCTAGTGGGAAGGTAAAGTGAATATTTGTATGCATTTCTCTCTAGTCCTTTTTCTTTAAAGTGTTTTTTTTTTTTAATTCTTCCTCTCAATAAATAAGAGAAGTCTGAAGTATGTATTATTATAGGCGACTGCCAGTGTTGTTCCGCAACATTGGCAACCCAACAGTGGTCTTCTTATGACCAATGATGTTTCGGGTGTCAACCTTGATGAAGCGGTTCCTTGCATTGCACTCTCAAAGAATGATTCATATGTTATGTCTGCATGTGGTGGAAAGGTTTCTTTATTTAACATGATGACATTCAAGGTATGTGTTGAAGGACACATCTGGGATATTTCATTTAGTTGCTAAGTTTACTGGTAACATAGTATACTTTCTTATAGGTAATGACAACATTCATGCCACCACCTCCGGCCTCTACTTTTCTGGCTTTCCACCCTAAGGATAACAACATCATAGCCATTGGGATGGAGGATTCAACTATTCATATTTATAATGTTAGAGTGGATGAGGTGATTACTATCTTCAATTGCTTACTTTCATCATTTTAAGATTTAAACCATTATTTTTTAATAATCTCATTTATTTTTTTGGGATATCTTCTAGGTGAAATCAAAATTGAAGGGTCACCAAAAGCGAATTTCTGGCCTAGCTTTTTCTACCAATCTTGGCATCCTGGTTTCATCTGGTGCTGATGCTCATGTATGTCTCTAAGCTTCCTTTCATGTTAGATTCAGAATGACATGGGAAACCTGTTATGCATATCATTTAGTACCATTACTTGGTGTTTGGAGTTTATATGCATACAGTGTGCATTTTGCAAACAATTTACTCAATTGAAATAATATCTGTACAGCTTTGTGTGTGGAGCATTGATACATGGGAGAAAAGAAAATCAATTCCGATTCAACTACCTGCAGGTAAGGTTCCTGTTGGTGAAACTCGGGTGCAGTTTCATTCAGACCAACTCCGGTTATTGGTAGCCCATGAGACTCAGTTGGCAATATATGATGCCTCTAAGATGGAACGCATTAGACAGGTAAAAAAAATACTTTTAATTGGTATTACTGATGTGGCTGCTGGTTGCGGATAAAACTGAAATCGATATATCTTTGTACATCAACTGTTGCAGTGGGTTCCACAAGATGCTCTGCCTGCTCCCATATCAAATGCAGCTTATTCTTGCAACAGTCAGTTAATTTATGCTACCTTCTGTGATGGCAACACGGGGGTTTTTGACGCTGACAGCTTGAGACTAAGATGTCGCATTGCACCATCCATGTACTTTACACCATCGACTTTAAACGGGTAAGTTTCAGTGTAGCGGAATCAACCCAATTTTTAGCTTTTATTGCAATGAAAATTAAACTTGTGAGCAAGGATGTGTTGTGACATTTTAGTTTTATTTTGTGATTCATTATTGGTGAAATTATGCATCGGAACTTGACTCGTTTATCGTGTTGTATAATACCATATTGCAGAAGCCAAGGTGTGTATCCTGTTGTTGTGGCAGCTCATCCTCTAGAGCCCAACCAATTCGCCCTTGGATTGACTGATGGGTCAGTGAAAGTGATAGAGCCCAATGAATCAGAGGGAAAGTGGGGATCTAGTCCACCTATGGATAATGGAATGATGAATGGGAGGACAGCATCATCATCTACAACAAGCAACCACACACCCGATCAGGGCGCACAACGATAAGAACATTCATTGTATCATACTTAGCATATTCTTTCCATCTGTAATTTTAGCATCTTAGTTTTTTATTTAGATTTTGATTCCTCCTCCCCGTTTGGACATAAAACAGTAAATGTTTAGCTGTATGCTCTTGTATACATATATTTGGTCCTGTCTCAACTCAATTACATTGTTTTTAGTAGATTATTGTAGTGCAGTGTCTCTGTTTCTTGATAACAATGTGAATTTGTCCATTCTCAATTTGTTTATGTGATGTTTTGGTCAAACTAGAAATTATATATTGCAACCTAAGGAATGTTGGAAAGAATCCCCTCCCCTAAATATTTTAATATTACAGTAACTGTTTTATTTATTTATTTATTTATTTATTTTTAATAATATTCTTGTTAAATGTAGTTAATTCAAAATGATTAAATATGGTTGTAATTCAGTTAGGGCAGTTTTAATGTTGTTAAGAAAGTTAGTTAGTTGAAGTAACAACTATTCAAACATGTTTGATATATTTCTAACACCAAGAACATTCTTGTGTGTGTGTGACTGATCAATCTTCGTTTACCAGAACATTCTTGTTTTATTCTCTTCTCAATTTTAATTTCTCTTAGTTATACAATTTGTTCTAACAATTGGTATCAAGAATTTGAGTTTTAATCCTTGGCAAACACGAGCGCAAGTGTGAGAAATTGAAAAATTGGGAAACACAATCTGAGTGAAAGAAAGAAAGGAGTCATGAGTGGGGAAGTTTCAATCTAATCTACCAATTCTTGATGGAAACAACTTTGAGAGGATTTTAAAAGCAACTAAATCAAAGGAGGCATGAGATATCTTGGTCAAGTACTATATAGGTGGGGAAAAGACCAAGAAAGTAAAGCTCCAAATGCTAAGAAGGAAATACGAATTGCTGTAGATGGAAGAAGATGAACTAGTGGATGATTACTTCAACTGAGTGCATACTGTTGTTAATCAAATGAGATCAAATGGCTGAAGTGGTGGTTATTGAAAAGATTTTTAAGAACATTACCACCAATGTTTGATCATATTGTAGTAGCCATTAAAGAGTCAAAATATCTTGATAAGATGAAGATGGAGAGTTTGCAAAGCTTTCTTAAAGCTTATGAGCTGAGAGTAAGGGAAAGATGTGCAACAACCTCAACATCTCAAATGTAGGCACTGCAGGCCCAAGTTAGCAAGAAGACAAGCTAAAGTGATGTGAAGCACAAGAAAGGAAAGGGAAAATTCAAGTGGTACAAGAAGCATGGGTTTGATGAAGGGGATGAAAGTTCAAGAAATCAAAATCATCAAAACAGTGACAATAACAACATCAATAATTCAAATGGCAAAAAGAAGTTTAACAAAAAGGGAATTCAATGTTACAAATGCCAAAAATGGGGATACTTTGCAGATGAACGTAGATCCAAGAAGGTCCAAAAGAATGATGATGATGGTTGTTACAAGCACATAAGAGGACTATTCAAAATTGTGGTACCTTGACACATAATGCTCAAATCACATGATTGGTCATAAATAATGGTTTGTAAACATTGATGAGAAGGTGGAATGGGAGATCATATTTGTAGACAATAGAATAGTGACTACAGAAGGAGTAGGCACGGTGTTGATTCAAATGAGAGATGACAAACAATCTTTCATATGTGATGTGTTGTATGTGCCAACTATGAAGAACAATTTGTTGAGCCTTGGACAACTACTTGAAAAGGGATATTTAATGAAGATGGAGCATGGTGAAATGAATATGTTTGATAGTTTAAAGAGGCCTATCTTGAAGGCCCAATTGTCCAAGAACAAAACCTTCAAAATGGAGATTCATATAAGTGGAAACAAGTGCTTGACTGCTGAAGTCATGAGTGAACATTGGTTATTAGAGATTTGCACATTTGAATTTCAGAAATCTCCAAATGTTGTAGAGCATGAGCATGATGCTAGAAATTCCATCAATTCAGATACCAAAAGAGATATGTGATGCATGCTGTCAGGCCAAGCAACATAAGAATTCCTTCAAAGCAGCACTCATAACCATATCTTCAAGAATGATCAAGGTAATTTTATCTGATGTGTGTGGTCCAATTGAAGAAATGCCAATAGGAGGAAATCGTTATTTTGTATCATTCATTGATAATTTTACAAGGAAAATCTAGATTTATCTTATTAAAAGAAAATGTGAAATATTTGATGTGTTAAAAGATTCAAAGGGATGGCAGAAAATCAAAGTGAAGGTAGGTTGAAGGTAATCATAATAGATGGAGGAGGTGAGTTCAACTCTCATGAATTTCATACATTATATGATAAGAAGATGATGGGATTAGAAGATAAGTGCCATTGGCTCAATTGGTAGTGAGATCTGTGTGGAGACGGTACTTATCCCCTAGGTACCGGACTCTCTCAATACTTGTCAGTATTCCACCAAAAATTAGAGGAATAACAATATTCTTTGTTATTCCTTTCTCTGTGGTGTTAGATTTTTTTTCAACTTAACTCAATAAAAAATAAATCAATTGCAGGGCTTTATAAACTATCTATTTAGTTTGTATAAAAAAACTATTTAGTTGTTTAAGGGTCAGTTTTTTTTTTCACATAAAAAGTCAGTTTGTTGCATATTACAAATATAGAATAGAATTGAATCCTTAATACATCACATAAACTTTATAAATTCTATATAGATTTTACTCACTACTATGCCTTCAAATCAATGAATGTAAGACAAGCAAAAGAGAGCAAAAAAACAATTAATAGTATTACATACACTAATTGTTTTTGGTTCCAAAGAAGTCTCTAATTAATAGTACTATGGGATCAAACCAAGATTAAATCTTTGCTCCCTTCCACTTTGAACATTTGTAATTCTTGATTATTACAACCTAAAAACTCAAAATCATTTTCATTGAGAAGTCGTATATTTTCTTGCCCCCCATAAAAGAGCATATTCAAATGGAATATAGTAAGCTTTTGCACCATTGACATGCATTAATGGAGCAAGAATATAAAACAGTCGTAAAAGAAAATATATTCGAAAAAAAATTATTACGAAAAATATTGTCACAATAATTAAATAATAACTTGGTAGTAGGTAAACTAATTTTACTATAATGTATAATACAATAAGTCAACTTCACATACTATTAATTAAATACAAATTAATGTTTTGAAATCCTAAAAAAAAAATTTCATTATCAAAATTATCATTTATGAAAACTAGTTTTACTAATTAATCATTAAATAGAGTAAAAATAATTAATTTTACTTTTCTTTATTGGGGGCTAATAATCAAGAAATATAATAATTTATACGTTCTTCTATGAGGTCATTTGCATCCAGTGACTCATCTTGTACAAAAATATGTAGGGGAGTCGGAGAGCTACAAGTAAATTATAATTGAAATATTTAAAAGTCATATAATTTTTTTTATAGAGTATCACACAATTTATACATAGTAGACAAGTTGAAAAAAAAAAATCAGAATTTTAATTTTTTCAAGTCATACAATTTTCACATCTCACACAATTTTCACAACTTACAATTTTCACAAATCACACAATTCAATCAAATAAAATATATTCATTTTATAATTTTCATCTTTGTCAAAAAAAATTCTTCTTGAAAAATGTATCAATTTTTTTTTATGTTTAAATATCGTGTCATTTTTAAAAAAAAATACACATATTAATTAAAATAATTCATAATTAAAAAATAGTATCATATAGTTTATGTATACATAAAAATTGTTGTATCACATAGTTCAAAAATATTTTAATAATTTATTATTATTATTTTGATAATATATTATTAATTATTATATATATTATGTTGGTTTGAGTGGATATATAAATACTCTTATTGTATTTTTTTAAGCGTGAAAATAATCGTGAATAAATAACATACTTGTAAAGTTATATCCTATAAATTGTTTTGTATTATGAATTTATGAGCATTAATCAAGGTTTATATTTGCATGAATTTCATTTTATTCAATTAAAAAATTGTGCATCCAATATGACTCCTAGGAAAAAAAATCCGACTAATAGTCCTCCAGAACTTAAAAAATGATTGCGTTGGACATGAAGGAAAGCTAGTTCAAACTAAATTAGTAAAGTGGGTTGGTATTATTTTGTACCTTAGGTACAGCAAACTAAAATCTTTATTTGAAAATATACATATGTCGAGTAAAAAATTTATATCTTTATTTAAAAGTACACGTTTTGGGAGAGTGGGAAAAAAGTTCTAACATAAATGTTATTTTGTGGTAGAAGGGTGGAAGAGGAAAAAAAAAATTAGAATTAAAGATTTAAAAGACCATATAAATTAAAAAACAAACACATTTTCAATTATGTGTTTAAAAAGAAAAAATCACGCTGAATAGTTATTTTTTTAAAAAAAAATAGAGGATTTAAGTCTAAAATAAGAAGCTTTGCAGGAATAAATTTAGAGATAGAGATCCCTCTAGGATGTACAAGAATTGTAGATTGTCCAAACATCACTAGAATCACACCATATGTTAATCAAAGCATATGCACAAATATTAACTTCTACACCCAATGCGCTGGATAATTCTACACCCAATAGCATTGTCACGAGTATGATGCTTGAATCACTTGACCACGACCTCAAAATCAACACATAATTCCACATAACCTAATTCCTTAGCCTTAGCAAGCTGCAATCCCTCTATTTAGTATAAATATTTTTTCACATTCCAACCTTTATCGTCCCCCTCTTTATGCTGCGTGGAAAAATTTAATTGGATTTAATCTCCACCATATCCATAATTTGAATTACTTGTTTGTCCTAACAAATGTTAATTTAGTTGATAAAGTTGATAAAATTTAGACTGAATTTCGACTCATTTTGTTTGGAAATGTGTACAAATCTTGCTAAGGATTTTGTTAATATTTTTGTATGCATTGTGAACTTTAAATATATTTGTGCCTAAAATTATTAACGTGACAATGCAGAATCATTTAGGTATTTAGAGGTGAAAGATTTCACCATTAAAATTTAAAACCCATTGATGAGCCCTTCTTAAAAAATATACTCATGATTTTTCATTGTAAAATCATCACACTTGGCACCATCGTGTGGAATCTCTACAACGAATTCAAATCTATCATTTTGACATGATTCTAAACAAATGTAAGACTCTTAGACCCATTGAATATCTTCACGAAGCTAGGATAGATTGTTCACACCCGTGAACATACACAAGTGTACAACAACCATTACTCTATGCAATATAAGAAGTTAACTAAACAGCAGAGAGCATCAGAGCAAATATAACATATCCAAATATAATTTTCCCTTTCTATCATTGTAATGTAAGTATACGTAAGACAAGTATTCAATATGAGCCAGATTAAAAAAATATGACCTTCAGCTGAGTAAACAAAGATAAGAAAAAGTTCACTGCAACGAGGGAGTAACAAGGAAATCTTGTTTATTAACAAAAATACCTAGATATTTTTAACCTTGCTCATTACCACCCTCACTATTATGAACTTTCTCATCATCTACCGTTTCATGCTCGTCAGGCCAATATGTCTCCACAATATCCACAGCCAAAGTATAAACATCATCGTTGTCATAGCTCTGCAAACTTATAATCTTTTCCAATCCTCCACACTTATCAACCTTTTCAGCATAAACATTGACCCCACCAGTAATATTGTCGTCAGTATCTCCGTCAAGTAAAATGTTATACAGCCCATGTAGACATAATGTCAAAAGAGTCGGGTCTGGACAGGTCAACAGATCACAGAGTGCCTCAATGCACCCATTACTCACCAAGAACCTAGACCATTAATGTCCATTTAGTCATAAGTTTTCATAATCACAAAAAATGCAAAACGAGTAAACATTATATACACAACCTTTTTTTTAATAAACCATAATTCCAAGTGTGTCTAAAATGCTAAGTATAAAATGTTTTCCACAATTCCAGGGATACAAAACTGTACATCTCACTACATGCCATTCTTTTTAAGGTATTTACATCTAGAAGAATGAGAATGGTCAGAAAACATCGTGATTTAGGAAAATAAAATGTAATGGTAAAACATACCGGATCTGCTCAGGAGTTCCATAAGCGCAATTGGAAATAGCACAAACAACTTCCCTCTTGATGACAAATTCAGCCTTTGTAAGATGAACAAGAGGACTAATAAGATCAGCATCGATGACATCCTACAACAATGATCATAATGATATTAGTTGTGACAATATATGTTATGTTTAAAAGGTTTAGCTAGTCTTGTATAAACTAATTTCCAGATATAGTGTTGGCCTATGATATCTTCCTGCATAAAATATTGAAGAAAATTACATGTATTCAGTTCTCTCCAAATCTTAGTCCTTCTTTCAAAAATGAATGTGGTTCACATTCAACCTACTTAAAAATGAGTCCAGACTTTAGAGTAGCAGTTTTCAACAAACAATCCATTTTGAAACTTGCAAGCAAATAACTTGCTATGAACTTCTAATAAGAAACTGCTCAGAAGCAAATCATTACTAAATTAGGCAGAATAAGATCAATGCTTACCTGTATTGGAGCATTATTCCCGCCAGTGATATTTGAGACTACCCAACAAGCATATCTGATGACGATTTTATCATGGGTTGAAAGAAGTAGTTTAACACAAGTGAGAATTCCATTGTCAATTAGAACCTGAAAAAGATGTGGCTAATTTAGTGTCAATAGGCAGTAAAATAAATCAATTTTGAATGCCAGAAAAAGCAATGTGACAAAAATTATACACTCTCAATAGTCATTTGAAACTGGTGCGACATGTTCTACAACCATAATGACAATATAATTAGAGGGTTTCCTGAATCAATAGATAGTTATACATCTTTTTTTTACCTGAATATGAGCCTCGTCACCCATAGCAAGACTTCCTAGAGTAATCAGTATAGAAACAGTAACTTTTGATTCCGGGGACCTGTAAAAAGGAAATTATTCAGTCCACCAGAGGAAAAAGAAATATAGATGAGAGTGTTAGAGTTACTAAAAAAGAAAGACACAAAAGGTATTGCAATCAGTCAAGGACTTACTGTAGTAACTCTACCAGTCGAGGGCAGACATTTGCATCAATGACAGCTTGGATCATTTGACTTGAGGCTTCATAAGTAAGTAAAGAGAGAGTCCCGCATGCACTTACTACAACTTCTTCATTAGTCGTCATCAAAAGATTCCGAAGGAAAGGCAATGCAGGCTGTATCTGAAAAAGATAACAGAAGAGCATGAGTTGGAGATGAGAAGATGACAAACAGTGAGTAAATTAACTATGTTAATTTATATAGGATCTGCTAACTTTACTACACATGAAATATTCTGTGAAAATTTACCCAACCTGTTCAAGAAGTGTTGAAGGACGCTTTCCATGGAGCAAGTTTGATAAAGTCCATGAACCGACCTTCAAGATAGATGGTTTTACTATAGATGGATTCCACATCAGACCCAATAGTGGCAAGAGTGCACCATGACTAAGAACATCATCCCTTGCGCTTGGGGAATCACCAGAAATATTACCTAATACCCATAATACCTGTTCAATACACGAGACATGGAAATTGTGTAAGCAAGCAACATATAAATACATGTGTGATGGTTTTCTCAATGCCTTTATGTTATGAGACTGAGGAAGATTTGACCTGCTCTTTCATGTCATCACTACCACAGCACAAAAGGTGAACAAGCAGGGGAATAGCTCCATTATCAACCACAATTTTTGTATGCTCAGACGATCCCGAGGTGATGTCGGTTAGAGTACATGCTGCCTTAGACTGCAGATATAATGTGCAACATATTGTGTGAGTAAAATCAAAATCTTCACATTCAGGAATCACAAAAGAGAGAACATGATAGAAAAAGATTTATACCTGCAGTTGGGGCATATCATCTCTTGCCAAAAACTTCACAAGCTGAGGGATAGCACCTGCCCGGATCAGCTCCTCAATTAGTAGAGCACTGTTGCCTGAAAAGAGATGTATCAATGAAAGTTAAAATTTGAGAAACAAACAAGAACTTATAAGAGCTACATCATGAGTATAAATATAAGAATTGTATTCACACCCTTCGATAGTAGCTTCCAAATCTCAGTAGTTGCTTCCAATTGTGAAGCAGGATTGTCGGAAAATAACTCTTGTGTCAATGTACGAATGTGTTGTATCTGTTAAATAGCATAAAGAGTAAAAGATCAAAAGAATCATTTCTATGCTGCAGTTCAAAATCACACACAAAGATCTTTCTTTGTACATGCAGTTTATGCATCTCTATCTATTAAATGATCATTTATTTCCACAGAATTCTGCTGAAGCCTCTTATTTAAGCAATTGGTAAAATTTTGGCTATGATCTTGACATGGAACAATTGTCATTGTCACTAACCATTCGTTGTTATTTTTCAATAATGCACCTAATTGTTGGTATCTTAACCTACCATATATTAATTAGTTTTTGTACTCCCTCCCCGTCTCATATTAAGGGTCACAATTGAAATATTTGTTTGTCTCATATATTTTTGAAAAAGAAGTATGTTTGTCTCAGATTATTTGTCTAGCATACCAATGAACCATTAATTACTTTTTCCGTTAATATATCTATTTATTATATCTCAATTCACCTAACAACTTCACTAACTAATTTATTAATAAGAGTACACAGTAATTTAGTAAATAGAACTAATTTTATTTTAGAAATTTTGTTGCAATTAAAAGTGTACATTACCTTAAACAACACTTAATATGAAATGAAGTGAATAGCTCACTACTATAATAAGGTTATTCTAATGAAAAAAAGATTTTACCTTGAATATTAGAATATCCTGGTCCTGCACGTAAGAGATTTTTCCCAATCAATAGTATGGAGACGTCACAGAAAGGTTGAAACATTAGATTATCTCAGCTTTATTACATACAATGTAAACTTCAGAATATGATAGAATAAATTTTTATTCCCAGCCAATGGAAAGAAACATAATATTATGATTTTATCCTTTGTCCTTGTTTGTGAGTAATTTTCACTCTTGCATGCAATTGTATTTTAACTTCTTTGAGTAAAAAATATACGTACTGTGTTGATGAGGCAGGGAGAAGAAGGATCGTCTTCTTCTTTTGGTTTCTTGAAGATTTTCTCTTGGAGCTTATTCTTCGCTATCTGGACGAAGTCGTTCTTTCCCCTCGAACAACCGTCTCTGGCGTCAACACCAGTGTTCTTGTTCACTTTCTTCTTCGGAGAAGATGAAGAAGACGAAGTATTAGGTCGCAGAGACATTGTTACTTAGCAGAAAGAAAGCGTAAACTACAAGTTTCAAATGAAGCAAATACTGTAACTGAATGAGTAAAACGTCACTTCTATTTAAATACTACCTCCTTCTCAAAAGACTTTATGCAACGTTGGACTATTAAGATTGAAGACTCAAGAGGGAGCAATGCGCACCCCCTAAGTTCATCAATATTTTTTGTATATGTTGCATTCCTTTTTTTTAACAATAATAATGAAATACTTTTATTTTATCAAAAAAAAATAATAATAATGAGAACATTTTCAGGTACAATAGAAAATCGCGTAACCTAGAATTGTTCTCGTTGGAAAAGTTTCCCCGAGAGATAATATAGAAAGGGAAGCTACTTTTTCCCTTTCGCTTTCATTTTCTTCGTGTCGTTTTCTTTACAGATTTTGAAACTCTTATAAATTTCATTCATTCCTTAAATCTCTAGTACAATTTTTCTAAAATTTTCATTAAAAGAAAACAAATGATCGGAAATTTGAAGGCACAAATTTATGATAGAATAAAAATATCTATTAGACATTTCAAGGTACAAAATACAAAATTTTAGATACTTAAAAATGTCTGAATTTTTATTTTTAATATATACTTAAAAATGTTTTAATAAGTTAATAGATAAACATTTTAAACGCCGAGTATAAATTTAGTAACAGAGGTACAAAATCTATTTTTCCGAGATAATTGTGGGTCCTGTATATGGTATATTTTTATTTTGTTCAAAAAGAAATTAAAAAAACAATAATAATACTTTTATAACACTCAAAAATTTGTTCCTCCAATTTAATCATACACATTATTTTAAGATACATATTTGTATCATTAACTATTTTTTTTTAAAATATATATATATATATTATTAATTATTAAAACACGTGACATTAATCACTTTAAAATATTTTTATAATTACTAAAAAATAATAATATTTAAAATTGATTAATAAATTATTTATAATATTAATTATATAATTTTGTATATGTGTCATACTATATATTTTAATTATGAAATATAAAAATTTGAAAAAAAGAAATTAAGAAAAAAAAGGTGAACAAAAATAATATAGTACATACTCTTTTACCTCGTAATAATTGTGTTGTAAGTAAAATTTATAGTTTTCTTTATACTAGTGTATAATAATATGATATTATTTGTATATTTGAGTTTTTAATTTTGTAACTTTTTGACTATTTAAATTTTTATTGCGACATTTGTTGTGAAATTAATAAGTTAGCTCTCTTATGTTATATTACTAGTGCAATACATGTGTGTTGTACAAGTAGAGTTGTCACTTATTGGTTGACATAAAATAAATTATAGCTTCAATTGTATTAGGAAATAAAAAGTTAATGCAATAAATATGGTTATTTTGAATAATATTGTCACTAAATACAAACAAATATAACACGTGATAAAAAGACATAACACAAAATTATTCATTAATGTATATAAATAAAATAATAAAACACTCATAAATAATTGCGACACCTTGAATTTGAATACGAAGCATAATATTTAATTTAAAAATTTCAATATTTATCAGTTTAATTAAATTTTATAAATTAAACTAAAGGTCTAATTTTAATAAAATGGTATATTACAAAAATGGTTAATATTAGTAATAATAATTGGATACAATAGCAAATATTGGCAACAACTAAACCCCTTTGTTTGGTTGCAACATAAACTTGAGGCATATATTAATAGAAGAAATAGTTAATTCCTGCAAGTAGAAAATTAAGTACACTTTGTTTCTAAAACTTATATTCACTTGGATTTTTATCAGCACTCTATTGATTATGTCTTGTTTGAGCATGAACATATTAACAAAGTGAGGAGAGGTTTTAGAGCAAATAGATTGATAGGCTGGTGGTGTAAGTATGCATCATAATAGATGCAGAAATGAAGGAGATTATTAGTGTAAAGGATAACTGAAATTTGAGAGTAGTTGGAGATGTATTCATGAAAATATATGTTAAATAGATGTGTATCACCAACCAAAATTTAGACTTGGATTAAGTAAAAAATTCAATAGCTTTGTTATAAAATCTCAAATTTTGTTTTTGCTTTTTTTTTTTATAGAAAAATTTCATAAACTTTTTTGTTTTTTTCCTTCATTTTTTCTTAATGGTAATCTCATTATTCTCTATTTTTTGAATTTTCTCACTATTGTCTATTTTTCGAATTTTTAAAGACCTTATGCACTAATATTTATAACATTATAAATTTTTTACCATACAAAATTTAAAAAATGATATTTAATCTATTATTTGTTAAAATTTTCTTAATTTGTACAAGGTAGGTGTTAAACATATATATAAATAAATATTATTATATTAATTAACTCACAAAAATGAATTTCAATTCAATACAAACATACAATCCAACAATATCATCATTTGTCAGCGGATTGAACTTAACTACAATACATTTGTATGCATCTATATAACATGTTGATCAATTTGTCATGACCAATGTTGGGATCTCTTGCCACAGAAAATAATGTTGATTGAAAATTCATTTAGCTTCACGAATCTTAAAAATAAACATGATAGGTTCTTTCTCTAAAAAAATACTATAAAAATCGAGATTCGAGATTCTAACATAAGAAAGGGAAGAACAAGATAAATTAGCTAACAAAATTTTAAAAATATATATATTGTCCATTCATTGATTTTTAATAATATAATCATACAATATTTATATAGACTATTGTATGCACATTAAAATAACTATATCAACCACACAACAGTAGTGCTACAAGTATTAATGGGATGTACCCATAGTTTATTTTCTATATAATTTTTATGCCTAAAAATATTAATGTAACACTATAGGTGTCATTTTGAAATTCAGAAGTGAATGATATTCAAATATAATTTTCTTTTTCTGTCGTTGTAATGTAAGTATATGTCGGACAAGTATTCAATATGAGCCAAATTAAAAAGTTCACTACAAAAAGGAAATAACAAGGAAACCTAGTTCATTAACAGAAGTAGTTAGGTATTATTTAACCTCACTATTATGAACATCAGGCCAATGTGTGTCTAAAATATCCACAGCCATAGTATAAACATCATTGTTCTCATGACTCTGCAAACTTAAAATCTTTTCCAATCCTCCACATGCCTCAACCTTTTCAGCATAAACACTGCCCTCATCGACAAGTAAAATGGTATACAGCCCAAGCAGAATAAATGTCATCATAGCCGCGTCTGAACAGGTCAAGAGATCACAGAGTGCCTCAATGCACCCTTTACTCGCCAAGAACCTAGACCAATGTCCATTAAGTCACAATTTTTCATCACAACAAAATGTTTTAATGATTTAGGAAAATCAAATGTAATGGTAAAACTTACCGAATCTGTTCAGGAGTTCCATATGTAGCATTGGCAATAGCCCATGCAACTTCCTTCTTGATGTCAAATTCAGCCTTTGAAAGATGAACCAAAGGAGTAATAAGATCAACATCAATGACAGCCTACAACAATGATCACAATGTTTAAAAGGTTCAGCTAGTCTTAGATAAACTAATTTCCAAATATAGTGCTGGCCTGTGATGTCTTTCCACATAAAGAGAACGTAAATGTTTAAGAAAATGACATTTCGCTCCACAATCACATATGTTTCAGTGTCACCATTGGACTGTGATTTCTTACAGAAATGAGTTTAGACTTTAGAGTAGCATTTTTCCACAAACAGTCAGAAGCAAATCATTACAAATTAAGCAGGGCCAAATCATTGCTTACCTGTATTTGAGCTCTATTCCCAGCTGTGATATTTGAGATTACCCAACAAGCATGTTTGACGACAACTTTATCACTCTCCGAAAGAAGTAGTTTAAGACAAGGGAGAGCTCCACTGTCAATTAGAACCTGAAAAAGACGTGGCTAATTTAGTATCAATCTCTGTAGCACCGACCACCTCTAATTGAAGGCGTGTACCAGCGTCCGACACTAACGCGACACCGACACCTTAATTATGTTCAATTAATTTATTTTCTCAAATTATTATCGGTGTGGACGTGTCAATTTTCGTGCTTCATAGGTATCGATAGGCAGTAAAATAAAACAATTTGAAATGCCAGAAAAAAGCAATGTGACAAAAAAAATTATACTCTTCCAGTAGTCTGTATAACTGTCATTGGAAACAAGTGTGACATGTTCTACAGTTTTCCAAAATCAGTAGATAGATATACTTGTTTCTTTTTACCTGAGTATTAGCCTCGTCACCCACAGCAAGACTTCCTAGAGTCACCATTATAGGCACAGTAACTTTTGATACCGGGGAACTGTATAAAGGAAATTTATTCAGTCCACGAGAGGAAAAGGAAACATACATGACAATGTTAGTGTTACTAAAAGATAAAGACACACAAAAGGTATTGCAATCAATCAAGGACTTACCTTAGTAACACTACCAGTCGAGGGCAGACATTTGCATTAATGACAGCTTGGTTCATTTCATTTAAGGCCTGATAAGTAAGATAAGCGAGAGTCCAACATGCATTTAGTACAATTTCTTCATCAACCAGCACCAAGAGATTCCCAAGGAAAGGTATTGCAGGTCGCATCTGAAAACGAAACCAGAAGAGCATGAGTTGGAGAAGAGAAGAGAAGATAACAATGTGCAGATTTTCCTAACCTGTTCGAGAACTGTTGAAGGAGGCTTTCCACGGCACAAGTTTACTAAAGTCCATGAAGCAATCCTCAAGGTAGAACGTTTTACTACTAATGGATTCCACAACAGACCCAATATTGGGAAGAGTGCACCACAGCCAACAACTTGATCCCTTGTGCTCGGGGAATCACCAGCAATATTACCTAATGCCCATAACGTCTGTTCATACACGAGACATGGAAGTTGTGTAAGGAAGCAACATATAAATACATATGTGATGTGATGGTTTTCTCAATGCCTTTATGCTATTAGAATGAGGAAAATTTTACCTCCTCTTTCATGTCAACAGTACCACAGAACAGAAGGTGCACAAGCAGGGGAACAGCTTCATGTTGAACCACAATTCTTGTTTGCTCAGACGTACCTGAGCAGATGCAGGATAGAAGTCTTGCTGCCTTGGACTGCAGATATAATGCACAACGTATTGAGTGAGATCAAAATCTTCACATTCAGGAATCACAAAAGAGATAACATGTTAAAAAAGGATTTATACCTGCAGTTGGGGTGCATCAACCCTTGCCAAAAACTTCACAATCTGAGGGACAACACCCGCGCGGATCACCTCATCAATTAGAGCAATGTGGCCTGAAAAGAGATGTGTCAATGAAAAGTTAAAATATGAGAAACAAACAAGAACTTATAAGAGCTACATCATATGAATTGGATTCATATACCCCTGGATAGTAGCGTACAAATCTGAGTAGTTGCTTCCAGTTGTGCAGCAAGATCATTGGAAAATAATTCTTGTGTCAATGTAGGAATGCGTTGTATCTATTTAATAGAATAAAGATTAAAAAAAATTATTTCTATGCTGCAGTTCAAAATAACATACAAAGCTCTATCTCTAGTTCTTGACATGGAGCATTAATTATCATTTTTCAATAATGCACCTAATTATTGGAATTTAAACCGATCATAAATGAATTAGTTCTTCTGATAAAAAATAAAAATAAAAATAAAATAAAGAAAGTACCTTGAATAGTACAAGATCCGGGTTCTGTACGTAAAATCCAAGGCAGCACAGAAACAGCAATATATGCAGAGAAAGATTGAAACATTAGAATATGGAAAATGAATAATGAATAATGAATAATGAATAATATCCAAGAAAAGACGTACTGGGTTGACGGGGAAGGGAGAAGAAGCATCATCCTCCTCCTCCTCCTTTTGCTTCTTGGAAATATTTTCTTGACGCCTATTCTTCCTTATCTGGATGGCGTCGTCGTCCTGTCTCCTTCTGCGGCCGTCTTCGAAGTCAACTCCATTATTCTTGTACACTTTCTTCCTATGAGAAGTTGAACAAGCTGAAGAAGCATCATTATTTGGACGCAGAGACATTGTTACTTACGCGTACACTTCAAGTTTAACTGCAAATGCAAAATACTAACTATAACAGAATCAACGAATCAATCAATAACTGCATGCATGGCTTCTCTTTAAATACTACCTCATTCTCGTTAACAAATTACATTTTCTTTATGCCACGTTGGATTATATATGCATTTCATGAAACTCATTTTTTAAGATAAACAAAAAATGAGAAGTAACACGTGCAACATAAATTTAAGGCAAATCTTTTTTTGAAATGATAGTTATTGAATTAACATACTTGATAAAATGATGAGTTATTATTGAACGATAATATAAAATTATTTTACATTATCAATATATAATATTTATATCATATATTAATGAAAGAAATAATTAGTTCCTACAAGGGAAAAATTAAGCATGAGAAAATTACACAATACATTTTGAATTCTCAAATCTATTCTCAATTAGGTTTTCTATAAGCACCCATTTGAAGATTTATTGTTTGAGCTTTAACATATTAGCCCGAGTGAATAGAGGTTTTAGAGCAAATAGACTCATTAGTGGTGTAATTGTGTACATAGGCATCATATAATTGGAGATGTATTCATACAAAAGGTATGGTAGCATCTCATAAAAATTTGAGCAAATAGATGGAGTATATCACCGACCAAAGTTTAAATTTAGGGGAATAAAAATTTCAATAACTTTGTTATATATAAAATAAAATAAAATAAAATAAAAACTAACAAAGTATTTTCAATAAATTTAATCTTAAAATGATCGACAAAGAGAAATAGGAAAATAATCGTTACCAGCGATTTGGAATGAAAGAAAATTTATAAAAATTGAAAAAACAACTGTATTAATTATATTATATAATTGATAAAATAATTATTATTATATTAAAAATAAAAAAATATCATGAAATTTTATTTTTTTTTTGTGGAGCATAGAGATTATTTATTAAACTCAAGTGACACACATGCCTCCCTTATTTATTATTTAAAATTTAAATTTAATTGCAGTTTTGGTCCTTATATTTATATTAATTTATAAAATTAGTTCTCTTATTTTAAAAGTAGATAGTTTTAGTCCCTATCTCATATTTTTAAATTAAAAAAATAACGATTTAATATATTTTAAATGACGTGATACATAATTTTATGATATAGAACCATCTAGATGTATTAATTATTTATATGTCATTAATTAAATTAAAAATATGAAAAAAATTCCAAAATTGAAATTTATGTTTTCACGAGGTTTTATTTCAATTTTATAGGTGTTAATCACTCTACATCATCGTATCATATGTTAAGTTTAAAATATTTCAGTTAAATTGTGGTTGTAGGGTTATAGTAGTCATATGTATATTTAGGTCTAATAGGTGAAAGTGGCATGCTTATGTGCATTTTTTTTTTGTTGTCACACAAATTAATATAATCAAATGGCATGCATAAATTGATAGGTGTATATGGACTAAAATTTCTTTTACTAATGTTTTTAATTATTAAAAATATATTTTTTATTAGACTTAATTTTTAATATTAGAACATTGTCTCCAAAATCCTTAAATGTCTTTTGTATATCAAATTATAATCTAAATGTCTATTGTAAAAAAACCGGAAGGAATAATTTATAAAAAAATTACAAAAACAATTACTATAATTATAAAATAAAATAAAATTTTCAACCTAAATTTTGACTAATTTTTTATTATTAAAAATATACACCAAAATTTAATCTAGTACTTCTCTTCAATATATTTTTATAAATTACAACTTAAAATTATTATATGCAATATAATATTATATTTTTTATTTATCTATTAAAATTTTAAAATTTCGGCCACCCTAATATTTCATTTCAAGATGTTTAATACAAATGTGAAGACTTGATATCTCATATTTATGACTCGTACGATATGGTCATCAATTTACTCACTAATAGTTTTGATGTACTATTGTCATTATAAATAACAATAATACTTTGACTATAAATACTTTAAGAATAATGTTTTAATGTTCAATTGAGTCTCATAAGTAAATTTTTGTAGATCATCAATTAGCTTGTTGGGCGATCTTAATAAACCTTAAACAAAAAATTTGTAAGTTTTATGAGATTTTGAAGCTATATTGGTCAATATAATCATTGAGAGATTTAATTAACTCATTGAATCCCTTCATGAAATGAGTTTTTACATCCAATTTAACATGTCTCCCTTCTCAACTTTGCATCTTTTGTCTATCACTTTAATACATAGTGTTGGAGAATTAACTTAAATTTATGACATCTAAAATTTATGACAATCACACAAAACTTTTTGATGAATAAGATGCCTCATTTATTATCTCATGTTTTATGTTATCATAATTTGTAACAATATACGATTTTTATTTCAAATATTTTATGCAAGTGGAATTCAATTAGAGGTGTAGATTATCATGAGAGCTCGCGATGAAAGAAATTACTTTTATGCACCATAATACAAAATAAAATCATTTTATTTGTTTATGCAAAAAAAAAAAAAAAACTAATTAGAATTTTCTTTATGTATATTTCTTTTGTATAAAATCGATTATTTTATTTCTTAATTGATATAGTGATATAGTAAATAGATAAATTTGTAAGAATAATTAAATAATTGAATTCAAATGAAAAATATATATGGATGGATCATTAGGTGGATTACAGATTGACAGGCCCCAAAATTATTCTTAAAAAATGTTACAAAATTATTGTTTGATGTTGTTGATTAAGCGCCAAGCTCTTGGTGTATGTCCGCATTAACTTGTGAGCCAAACTTTAAAGCTCATATATTAATTTTAGAAACTTCAGGAGTTTATCATTTAGTACTTTACATTTATTATTTGTGGCTATCAACATATAAGAAAACGTTATTATAGGAGACCACTTATGGAAAGGGAGCAACACTCAAAGAAGCAAGTGGCACCCCTTAGATAGTGGGTTTAATGTGCCATTGTGCTAAAAATAGCACTAGTTAATATTGGCAATATTCTATGTGTAACAACAATAATTCAACTAAGCAGGTGATTGATTACACTATAAAAATTTAACTACCAAATTTATATATAGTTTGTTTGACAAGTGTCATTGCAAAGTTCGATCACTATAGCCAACATAACCGATTCCGGTAAGTAAAGATTCAACTCAAAGTTTTTTAGAAACTAAAGTTAAATTTAGTGAAATAAAAATAATAATCTTATTACTGTTTTATAAAAAAAAAAATAATAAAACAGATAATTTGTATAAAATGTAGGGTAGAAGTATAAGTGTGATATAATAAAATTTTCTTATACCAACAATATATTTGTATTAAATTCTATAAAAAAAAATACTACATTTTACATGTTAAAGAATTCAAAAGTAAAAATTTTATATTAAAAAAAAAAATTTGAACTTTTAAAAAGTTAAATACATAAATTTTAAAATAAATATTTTACATTTCAATCATTAACATGTGTCGAAAAACTACACACTGGAACACAACTGGATGTGTCCTCCCCATTTCTTTTGAGAAATTTAAAACTCTATTTAGGAGAGAGGTGTTCACAAATTTTGATATAAAACTCTTAAGAAATGGATAGTGGAGACTAGCCAATGAAAAATTGATATATTTCGCATTTATAAATAAGATAGTAAAAAAGACGTGTCATCAAATGAGAATTCTAAGGACTATTTTACATTTTCACCAAAATTAAAATAAGGACCATTTTACATTTTTATAAATAAATAGAATTTATTATATAGTTTTAAAGCATAAAGACTATATTAATTCTTTAGTAAATATGTCAGGAAAATCATTAAATGAATTTAAAATTAATATAGTATTATATAATACAATCATTATAAATAGTAGAATTTTTAACTCACATGCATCTCGACTTATATTCAAATTTGAAATTTAGTAATCGATAAATTATATTTAAATTTTAATTTCAATTTTTAATCTTTTAAATTATAGTATAATTATGTAATTGAGGACTTGTATGTTTAGAAAAACATTGACTTGCTAGTTATTACATTTCAATCCAATCTTTACCGAGAAAATTTAAAGTTTCAAATTTGTAGCTTTAATCTCACAGTAATTTTCAATCATAAAATCACCAACCCCACGATGCTCCCAAACATAGAGTAACTCTTTCACTCCATTACTTAACTATCTTTTGTTGCAAATTCTAAGGACTTCCAAAATAGAAAGTTGCCATTGGATATGTTATAAATAGACCACATTCTTGGGCTAGTACAATTAAACTAAAGATGATAATCCTTTTACTGATGACCGGTCTCAGTCCACTAATCAATGCATCTCCCCTCAGTGCTTGTTCAAATTGTGGTGACTTTGGAGTTCCATACCCACTTAGCACTAATGATGACTGTGGTGACAAAAGGTACAAACTTTACTGCAATAATGATAGCTTAGAGTTCTTGTCACGAACAGGGACTTACTATAAGATCCTTAAAATTGACCCAAGTGCCAACAAACTTGTTATTAAACCACCCATCATACTTAAAAACACTTGTTATTCTTCTGATCTCACTGGTGGAGGCTTACAACTTGATGATACCTCTCCCTTTAATATATCTACACTTAACACTGTCATGCTTCTAAATTGCTCTGATAACATCCTTCAATCTCCTCTTAACTGTTCTTCAAACAGCATCTGTAGGCAGTTTGAGGATAAAGTGGAGGAGGGAAGTGGGTGTATGGGTACCCTTTGTTGTCATTTCTTAAAAGATTCAGCCATGAATTCCCATAAGATCAGACTCAAGGTTGGAAGTTGTACTGCTTACACTAGTTTGGTGGATTTCAAGCCTAATGAATCTTTTCAAACTTGGAATTATGGGATTGAGTTGCAATGGCTGCCTCCTAGTTGACTAATATTTCACTATGAAACAGCTCTTGTGTTACGTTTTACTACAACATAAGTTGGGATGACTTTTACTTTTATGTCTTTAATTTCTACTGAGAATCTATTTTGTCTTCTATCAATAGAAACTGTGATAAGTAGTAACTAGTGAGTGTGTTGCTTTTGAAAGTTTATAGAAGAACAGATGACATGGTTGTTTGTATTCTCCACAAAGTGATTTCCATTTGACAATTTCTTTTTTCGTGCAATATAAGTTAACTAAACAATATAAGAATTTCCATTTTATTATTACACATGTAGCAAATATAATGTTCCTTTTCTTCTCATTGTAAGGTATGTATATGCCAGACAACTATTCAATATGTTTAATCTTGCTCACTACCACTCTCGGGCCAATATGTCCCCAAAATATCCATAGCCATAGTAGAAACGCCATTGTTGTCATTGCTCTGCAAACTTTCAATCTTTTCCAATCCTCCACACTTGTCAACCTTTTCAGCATAAACATTGACCCAAACAGTATTACTCTTGTATGTTTCTCCTTCAAGTAAAATGTTATACAGCCCAGACAGACATGATGTCATAGTAGTTGGGTCTGGACAGGTCAAGAGATCACAGAGTGCCTCAATGCACCCTTTACTCGCCAAGAACCTAGACCAATGTCCATTAAGTCATAAGTTTTCATCACATCATAAAATGCAAAAGGAGTAAGAAATAACATTATTATACACAACCTTCTTTTTCTTTCAATAAACCACAATCCCAAGTGTGTCTAAAATGCAATGTATCACATAATTTCCACAATCCCAGGGACACAAAACTATACATGCCACTCTTTTTAAGGTATTTACATCTAGAAGAATGAGAATGGTGAAAAAAAATCATGATATAGGAAAATAAAATGTAGCGGTAAAACTTACTGAATCTGCTGAGGAGTTCCATCTGCAGCATTCACAATAGCCTGTGCAACCTCCTTCTTGATGTCAAATTCAGCCTTTGTAAGACAAACAAGAGGACTAATAAGGTCAACATCAATGACGGCCTACAACAATGATCATAATGGTATTAGTTGTGACAATATATGTTATGTTTAAAAGGTTTAGTTAGTCTTATATAAACTAATTTTCAGAAATTCAAAAATGTATGTGGTTCACATTCAACCAACTTAAATCAACTTTACAGGAAAGAAGAGTTTCTTCACTCCTCAATCACATATGTTTCAATGTCACTAGTGGATTGTGATTTCTTACAGAAATGAGTAAAGACTTTAGAGTAGTATTTTCAACAAACAGTCAATATTGAAACTTGCAAACAAATAACTTGTCATGAACTTCTAATAAGAAACTGCTCAGAAGCAAATCATTACTAAATTAAGCAGAAAAAAAATCACTGATTACCTGTATTTGAGATATATTTCCGCGTGTGATATTTGAGATTACCGAACAAGCATGTATGAGGACGATCTTATCACAACTTGAAAGAACTAGTTTAAGACAAGGGAGAACTCCATTGTCGATTAGAATCTGAAAAAGATTTGGCTAATTTAGTATCAATAGGCAGTAAAATAAATCAATTTTGAATGCCAGAATAGAGAAATGAATGCCAGAATAGAGAAATGTGTCATAAAAAATAATACTCTATCAGTAGTCTATATAACTGTCACTTGACACTTGTGAGACGCATTCTACAACCATAATGACAATAAAATTATAGGTTTTCCGGATTCAGTAGATAGTTATACATTTTTCTTTGTACCTGAGTTTTAGCCTCGTCACCAAGAGTAAGATTCCTTAGAGTCACCAGTATAGGTGCAGCAACGTTTGATTCTAGTGACCTGTAAAAAGGATATTTATTCAGTCCACAAGAGAAAAAGGAAAGATAGATGAAAGTGTTAGTGTTACTTAAAAAGAAAGACACAAAAGGAATTGCAATCAGTCAAGGAAATACCGTAGTAACTCTACAAGTCGAGGGCAGACATTGGCATCAATGACAGCCTGGATCATTTTACTTGAGCTGTCATGAGTAAGATAAGAGAGAGTCCGACATGCATTTACTACAACTTCTTCATCAGCCATCAACAAGAGATTATGAACGAAAGGCAATGCAGGCTGCATCTGAAAAAAGATAACAAAAGAGCATGAGTTGGAGAAGAGAAGATAACAAACAATGAGTAGATTAACTATATTAATTTATATAGGATCTTCTAATTAACTTCATCACACAGAAAATATTCTGTAAAACTTCTCCCAACCTGTTGAAGAAGTTCGGAAGGAGGCTCTCCATGGAACAAGTGTGATAAAGTCCATGTACCGATCTTCAAGATAGATGGTTTTACTGTAGCTGGATTCCACAACAGACCAAATAATGGCAAGAGAGCACCATGACTAAGAACATCATCCCTTGCGCTTTTGGAATCACCAGCAATATTACCTAATGCCCTTAATGCCTGTTCAATACACAAGACATGGAAATTGTGTAAGCAAACAACACATATATACATACAAGATGGTTTTCACAATTTCTTTATGCTATGAGATTGAGGAAGCTTTGACCTGCTCTTTCATGTCATCATTACCACGATACAGAAGAACAAGAAGGGGAACAGCACCATGTTCAATCACAGTTCTTGATGCTCAAACTCGGACGTTCCCGACGTGATGTTGGTTAGAGTACACGCTGCCTTGGACTGCAGATATAATGTTACAACATATTGTTTGAGCGAGATCAAAATCTTCACATTCATGAATCACAAAATAGAGAACATGATAGAAAAGATTTATACCTGCAGTTGGGGTATATCATTCCTTGCCAAAAACCTCACAAGCTGAGGGACAATACCTGCCCGGATTGCCTGATCAATTAGAACAATGTGGCCTGAACAGAAAAGTGTCAATCAATGGCGTCATATAATCTAGGCATAACAGAAGAAATGAGTATTGCATCGCAAATTAAATATAATAATTGTATTCATACCCTTTGATGGAAGCTTACAAATCTCAGTAGTTGTTTCCAGTTGTGAAGCAGGATCATCAGACGTTAATGATTGTGCCAATATACGAATGTGTTGTATCTGTTAAATAGCATTAAGAGTAAAGGATAAAAAAAATATTTCTATGTTGCAATTAAAAAAATAAAGGCCTGCTAAAGTCATCATCATGATCAGAATAAAGTCTGTGTTCTCAGTTGCATGCATGCATGTTGTTCAAATTTTGGTTTCTTGATTTTGTTTGAGTAAAAAATGAATGTTTGTTTTGAAAGAAAACATATATAATATATATACATACTGAGTTGATAGTACAGGAGGGGAAGGAGAAGAAGGAGTATCCCCATCTTCTTCCATTCGCTTCTTGAAGATATAGTCGTGGCGCTTATTCTTCCTTATCTGAAAGACGTCATTGTATCTCCTCCTGCGACTGTCTTCTGCATCAACTCCAGTATTCTTGTACACTTTCTTCTGCATCAACTTCGTAGAGACATTGTTGTTTCTTCTTTCTTCTTAAGCAGTAAGCACAAAGAAAACGTACGGTCCAAGTTTCAGTGCACCAAATAGTATATAACAGACCGAATGATTCTCGTTAACAAATACACAAAATTAAAGATTTAATTTATATATATTAACGGTGTAAAGGTCCAATTAATTTCAATTGTCGAATCATTCAAATAATTTATTAACTATGAATGGTTGTGATGCCTATGAATGGTTGTGATGCCAGTCACTGCACAAAATATTTGGGGAGTCAGAGAAATATTAACTGAAATATTATCATTGAAATTTAAATATTATAATTGAAATTTTTAAAAGTCATATAATTTCACAAGTCACACAATTTTCACAATTCACACAATTTAATCAAATAAAATATATCCATTTTATAATTTTCATTTGTCAAAAAATTTCTTCTTGAAAAAATATATCAATTTTTTTATGTTTAAATATCGTGTAACTCCTAAAAAATATACATATTAATTAAAACAATTCACAATAAATAAACATATTAATTAAAATAATTCACAAGTTCAATTAGATAGAGGTTATTGTATTAATTTTATTATATTTTAGTAATATAAATTTTAAGAGAGTACAAAACAAATATAAGAGAGTATATATAAGTAAAAAAGAGTGACAAAAATTACTTTAAATTTAATAATATTTTAATAATTTATTATTATTATTTTGACAATATATAATTATATATTTTTATAATTATAACTATTAATTTAATAATTTATTTTTATTATTTATATAAATTTTTATTTTTTTAATATAGGGGTGCTATGCCACCTCCCGCTCCTTAAAACATCCAGACAATATAAAACTTTTATAGTAATACAACTCAAAAATTAAATATTAAAAAAAAAAAACTGAAACCCTTAATACTTACCAGAAATAGTGAGAAATAGTGGAACTATACCGAGGGAAGAGAAACCTTAATTATGAACGAAAGATGGATACAATAAATTGGATTTTCCTTCCACTCGTTCTTATTCATAGCTTCCGCAAAATCCAACTAAAGAATGATCTATCCATAAAAATTATTTAAGTGAAATATCATTATTTTAAAGAGTTTCCTTCCACTCGTTTTTATTCATAGCTTCTGCAAAATCCAACTAAAGAATGATCTATCCATAAAAATTATTCAAGTGAAATATCATCATTTTAAAGAGTCATTTTTTTTTTTTTTTGATTGTTTGTATATATATGGTTAAGATTTGGTCATTCTATTCACTTATTCTCAACTGCATCTCATTTGATACTCACTCATATATACATTGGTTTTCTAAAATAATATAAATATAGGATCTTTTATAATTCACGAAAGTAATATCTCAACTTTTTATATTTATTTATTGTAACAATTATGTTTACCATTTTCTATTACAAAATTGTAAAAACGCACGCTTAGTTGTTATGACGAAGCAAAATTAAATAAGTTTTAATTAAAAAATATTTTATAGATACCAGCACGCAGAAATAGTTAACAAAACGGATCTAGATCTTTCATGAGGTGGGACCCATTGAGCGAGAACAACGTGAATAGAAGGGAAGAAACCTTGCAACAGATACCAACTAGTAAACGAGCGGTGACAAGAATTAATGGATATAGGGCGCAGGTTAGGCACTCCAGTGAATAATTATATTTTATAATCACAATCTGCAGCTTCAATAAAGAGAATATTCAACACCTTCAAAATACAGAAAAAACTGGTTGGAGTTTTATTTGGACGTGAGGGCATGTAAAGTATCATGCATGGAACCAGAAGAGGGAAAAAAATAACAAAATAATAACATAATTAATACAATATCAATATAATATATTAAAATAAACTCTAAAATATTATGTTGATATATTTTTATTCGTCACTAACATTAATTTTGACTCATCTTTAACAGTAAAGCATAATATTTATAAAATTCATTTATTTTTTCTTTGTTCTATTAATTTTTTTAGTCTGTATTTCTACAATTAGAAAAACAAACAATAAAAAATATAACTCTATTTAGAAACTTGATTTAATTACCATTTAATTTTTTAATCTATTATAAATAAATATATCATAATATTTTTTAATTATATTTTAATAATTAAAATATATCAACTATAAATTACCATAAAATATATAAAAACATAATCATCACATCTTAAAAATTAATAATTAAACATATGACCAAATTATTCAATAAAATTTAAATTAAAATAAATAAATAAATATTGAAATGCACTCATTTAAATTAGTAAGCCTTTTCAAAAAAAA